>JAKTSB010000336.1:0-19889 GCA_030579975.1 Blastobotrys buckinghamii (nom. inval.)
GACGTAATCAACGCAAGCTGATGACTTGCGCTTACTAGGAATTCCTCGTTGAAGATGGCTATTATTAACTGAAACTTGTATGGTTTATTCATATTATGTTTATATACAAAGTACTCGTGGCTTTAGATTGATTCCAGAACTTAGTTAACTGGACAGTTGAAATAAAGAAGGCTAACTTTAGAAACCTGTTAAAATATATATTAGCCTATGATCAAACATGCGAGGTTCAAAAGTCAAAATTAATTCCTACCTATATTTGAAAATTATTCAGCTAAACACGAATTTCCTTCTGTGTCTGGTTTTAGTGGGTGGCTTTCTTTTTTCAGGGATCGATATATTTACCTATAGCTTATATCCTATGATATGATTAATTGTAAACTTTAAATATATATAAATGCTGTCAATTAAAGTTAAATCATTCTGTGCAGCGCTTGTTCAATGCAAAAATACTGTTGTTAAAGATTAATTCGAATCAACACAATTTGATGGTTTTCTATAAACTACCGATCATAAATCTGTAAAAGATCAATACATTATCTTGCATTAATATTTGAAATATCGATATAATAAAATAATTTTAACTGCTTAATTCTTGGTATCCCCTCCCTCCTGTTACTTCTAGAAGCTTTTGAATAGTAATTATTGACAAGTAGCATCTAAGCTAGCTGCTGCAACATAGTTTAAAATGATATAAACAGTATCTTTGATTTGTTAATAAGAGTTCATTATTTATAATTAACTGTTTTATTACTAGGTTGAGTGATTGATACCACGTGTGTAGTTCGGTCTGTCATTATATAAACTCTATGATACATATCAACTGAGTTGTATTATATAATAATATTACCACTATAGATGTAAAATTCTAAGTAAAGCAGATATCCATTGTTTGATGTCTAAACAGATCATTCCCAGATAAAACCATCCATAGAACAATGGAAATACATTAATTAATATTTTAACTTACTGATAGTGCGAACGCTCAAGCTGCTATTTGATAAGACACTTTATATAACAACGAAGTCATATAATTCGTTGGGCTATTCCTATAAAAATACCAAATCAATTCTTATCCGGGTAGAGTAATACAACAGCTAGTAATAGTACCTCCACTAGACAAGGGGGATGTATAACAAAGTTCATCTATAAAGTAGGGGCACTTGGGAATATTTGTACAACCGAGATATTATGTGCAATGGTACATACATGAAAGTATACGTAAATATATGTGGAAAAACATCCGTATATTCGTATTAATTAACGAAGCTACAGGAGTATTGGCTATAGTATACTAATCCATGGTTCATCCTAATACAAGTCTATCGTTCCAGTCAAAGAATCATAGAAGGTATAAGGTTAATGAATATAAGACGCCTTGTCGTAGAGAAATAATTGATGGAAATTGCAATAATTGATTATTTAGGTATAAGCTTAGCTGCATCATTCACTGGATTTGAATAGGGAATCCATTCATAACAGCTACCTCTTTCATAAAAATTAACAGGCTATCTAACGTTCCTATTGTTATCTTGCAATAAGAATACGTGTACCTCCACAACCTTAAGGTATAGGATGTCACGGATGTCACTAAATCAGTAATTTTACCAGCTCAACCTAGCTAAAATCAAAACAATACAACGGTATTGATTGATAAATTACCTATAGCTATTTACACTGATTTACATAGTTCATTATGATTACCATTGTAATTCAGACTTTAATAAATAAGCTTTCTTAAATTATTATTGATAATTATTATAATGAATGTACAAATTATCAATTTTAAATGGCTCTGCAACCCTGAATCAAAAGAACCAATTTGAGATATTTGAAGTATAGGACCACGTATAGGAGATAAATTAACTATTCAAGTAACTTCACCCCCGAGCCCGCTTAAATCCATAATATGGTGTACCAAGATTTTGTTCCCATCAAGCGGGTTCCTGTGAAATCATTTTTCTCACATCAAATACGGGGATAAATGTCTAGGAGCGTATTCAACTTGCATGCTTGAATAGGGTAAGACAATGTTTTAGTTTAGTTAGGTCTCCATATTACCGAGACATACTGCCTTAAGCTGGTACATTAGCCCGGTTTGAGTGGGGAGGCCCTTAATTATTACCACTATAGAATATGGTACATCATATGGATAATGGATATGGGTGGCTTTTTCTTTTCTTTATCCAGGATTATTAAATTTGCATGATGCCTCTGCATCTGATCGATGAACGTAAAAAAAAACATTGAAAAACTTCTGCCGCGGTTCATTAGAGAAAAAATTACCATTCGTTTTAATGTCACTGTTCCATCATAGGTTGTAATGGTGGATCATTGACATGGTTGAGCTTGGAATGTTTTTGTTTTGACATGGGATCGGGTGTGAGTTATTTTTTTGGTTTGATCTATAAATGCTCATGATCCATACCATATATCCATGGATGGTACGTGAAGGCGTTGAGTCCATAGCAGATATCTATAAGATCCAACAAGACTTATATGTTCGTGTTATAGGCTTTTATCGAGAACTATAGATATATATATATATCCAGAGTTTAGAATTTTAGTAGCTCGATTGAGAGAATTCCACCGTGATCGAATACGCGTTGTACGTAAATAATACAGAGCTCCCCTGGGTTCTGCAGCTGGTGTAATAAATTAATTATCATCCTTGATTATTGTAAATGTCCATCATAAACATAACATGTTACGTAATTAATTTAAAAATATATTTGTATTTTTCAATATAGTAAGATGCTGGTAGTGTATCATCCTTAAGAAGATATCGAGTTGGATTTGTAGCATTAACGTAATTGGTACCTATAGTAATTAAAATCTATGATCATGATGTATAATCCACAGATTCACCAAACTTTTTTCTACAAAATTACAAATAGGCTTAGCAATTAAACTAAAGCTTAAGTAGGTCTGATGCAGAAAAAAAAAATAATCTTAAAAAGGATTGACACAGGTTTGTAGGTACCCCTGGAACACGTTGGTTAATTTTATTAAGAAATTCAGCAATAATCATCAAACAACTATTATAAGCTTTATGTCTCTTGATAAATAATTAAAAGCCTACAGTTAAAGAAAATCCGAATAATCCTAAATAATATTTTTGACTTGAATTAACGTTGAGGCCGTTAATAATGCAATCCATTTGGGTTGGGATAGGGTGTATCCGATGATGAAAAAGTTATAAACGGTTCAATGAGCTGGTACATGGTTAGTTATAATAGCTATATATAGTTAATATATAGATACTTTCTCCACATAAATATATGTATATGGTATGATGTATTTTGTTGAATGAAGGGCTATAAAAATTATCGCTCGCTACGTTACTTGATCATGTAAGGGTGATGAATAGAATAGAATGTTCTATCTATAGTGAACCTGAGAGGATCGTATCTTACTGTTTTCAAACTATACGTATGCACTAGAAGTATCTTATTTGGCTGGGGTCATACAGTAAAAGAAGTAAGATGAGCAATTGCAATGCCATGGGTAACAATGTAATTAAATGACTGAAAAATGAGAATCTATAAACCATCAATAGAACAGTTACTCTATTCACATACCGACAGCACTACATGTATACAATACAGTGTAGGTATGCTGTGCGGATAGTTGAGGTTTTACGTGCTTGATGTTGCCGTATTTATGTCTTTTGAATTGTGACACTGTAATATAAAAAAAAGAAAAAAAAAAAAAAACCATCGGATCTTCCATAATGAAATTTGCAATCAATGTTTATAAATTGGTTATGGCCCCAATATTATACATAAGAATGAACTGCTAACTCCATGGTACGTCGGAGTTAGCCATGGAAAATACAATAACCATCACCTGAATCTTCTAATCCGTTAAAACTTCTAGCACTAGCTTATAAACACAACCTTCGAAATTGTAAGGGTCCAGTGCACTAGGGATATATGCATGAATGCAGCTACCTAATGTTATTTTATCTATCCATTGTACCTTCTTCCAATTACTTGGAAATTCATATATCCTCCCTTGATGATTTGACTTGGAGAATTAGTATCCAGTGGTTTAATTACAAGGAGTAGACCGTATTTTGTCCATTCAATTGATAAGATGCAATCAATTCATAAATCCCTCGACTATCAAACCTTATATGACACATAGAACCAATTCCCACTTATTTTTACATTACAGCTGGTGCAGTATGCTTCACTTCCATCTTACCATGGTATTACATAATACCTATTTGAAGCAAATGATAAACTTAATATCATTGGTAATTTACAAGTTTTTCATCACACGTACTGTCCCCCAACTGCAGGTTCATCCATGATTATAGATTAATTGAATTGATTTGAACTTTCTTGATTATAGGTATGGCTCATGCGGTCTATGTGATAGGCTCACGAGTTACCAGAGTAAGCTTGAAATCGCTTATAAGCGATAGGTGGAGCCTACATGTATGTATGCCAGATGATATATATGTAATTATAATTAATTCTTGATGTGGATTGAGCTATTAATAGCTCTTTGTGACCTTGTATCCGTGAAGGAGCGGATACATATGTACTCTATAGAGTAAATGAGTAGCAGTATCCGGATGGAGAGGTAGCTGAAAAATGGTCTTTATGGATTTAGATAACGATTACAGTGTACTATTAGTGCAAAATTAACTCCGATAATTCCAGATATATATTCCAACTGTGATTATTGATACAGTAAATAGATAAATACATGGATACTGTAAGCTGCAAACTTAAGCTTAACTCTGAAAGAATGAACCAAATTAATACTACTCAATTAAAATGCAATACATTTCAGCTTACGCATCAATGAATGTTATAGATTTCTATTCGACAGCTTCACGTTCAGCCCTCAATTTTAGCTAAGCCATGATTGATCCTCTCTTATTGATTTTGGATTGGCCACATCCAAACATTCAGTTATCCTTTTGATGTATAATTTTAATCTATAGCATTAAAATAGGCTATACATTTACCCGCACCTTTTAAAATCCCAACCCGTTCATGCCCAATTGATTTAGATATCAATAACTTGCGATTAATTGTAAGGGCTTACATAACCCTTGATATGAAAAACCCGAATCATTGGGTCTGTACTTCACCATTTGAGTGATTTTTTCTTTCAGCACTTGCATCGATCAAACCTCAGCCTTCTATTTATCCTTAAAATTTCAAAAGAAATGGCCCCTCAAGCATGTGTTATTGTGACGAGGTTAAAAAGACTCGTTGATACGACCCGCGGTGAAATTTTTTTAATCATTGTGTGGGTGCACGGTAGAAATTATTATCCCAAAATTATGATGCATGATGGGAGCATTCAATTTGAAAACAGCCTGCATTAAAACAGGGGATCAAAGACATAAAAAAAAAAAAAATGGATCCAGATGAAAAAATTAGATATATAGTGCTTGACGACTCTGGAGTTGCAACAATTCCACCGTATAATCTGATTCAATGGTACCAGCATGTGGTGGGATGTTTTGGATTATCAGGTATAAATCATTAATTGCAATAATTGGATTTTTATCTATACAGAAGAAGGATATTTTTTGATAGCAATTGAGGTTGGACATTTATGGGCCCGACTAGCTATATATAGAAATGATGATTTTGAAACTGTAGAATATGCATGGATATAAACGTTCAGTTAATAATTCAACTAAGGTCTAAACATTGTGTCTCTTCTATAGTTATATAAGCATTGTTGTAAACTTGTTAAGCTCAATTGTATGTTCATCGATATTCAATAAGTCCAGCTAAGATAATTCTATGAACGTAATAACTAAACTAGCAAACTGAGCTAATGATGGTACTAAATTTCATGTGTATCTAAATCCCGTCAGATCGACTCGACCCCTCCTATTCCATCCGATATATATGTGACTATCCAATATTATATATAGCTTGATATCTGGTCATGGGTTATCAATGATGATTCAGAGTTTGTTACACCCTATATGATGAGGCAGATCATCAATGCCATCGCAATTTGGCTTATATTCCTGGAGTTGTGCGAATTCATTAGTCTTAGCTATAGTCCAAGTTAACTAAATCAATTCCAGATAAATTTTAAGCGATGATTTGATTCCAAAATTTAAGCAACTCTTTAAAATTATTTGACTGGTCTGGGTTTTGCATAAAGTTATACGGTACTTAAAACATCAGTGAACTAGGGTTCAGAGTTATATTGCAATTTTAAACTCAGGAGAAAAGGTTTGTTACTGTAATTTTACGTACAAGTATATATATATATACGCATTACCATGCGTTAAATTATGCGGTAGATCAGGGTTCAAAACACGAATTTTAAATTCACAAGTGCGTGCTGATCGATCGACTTTATTCGCGTGTTTACCCTATTAATCTGTTAACACTGCCAGTTACTTATAATAGACCTCAAATTTTACTTGCAATGGAGTTTTTTCATTGATTTGCTTGTGAAAGATACACGAATAGATCATCCTGTATGATGAGATGTGGAGTTTGGAATCATCAGTGTTGATTAGCCATCCATAATTCTACATCTTATTTGATTTAAGATCTATGGATATTCTCTCCAACTTGGATGATTTTCATCTAGAATGCAGATTATGATGAATTCATTTGAATTCATTTATATAGGTTGTAACCTTATAGAAGTTTTACGAATTTTCATGTGCGATCGATCAATTCGAGAAAACATTTCTGAAACCCGGTATTTACTGCTCTCAAAAAGTATAAACTCAAATAGGTTATTATTGATAAGCTATGGAAGACAAAGGGTAAAGCATTTACCTATTTGATGATCAATGGATATACCCGAAGGACCTCCATTAAAAATTCTTTTCTATGATCTAATTTGCTCAATTAATTTCAAGAGAAATCTTGAATATAATGTGTGCCAAATTAGAGGATTAATTATTTTCGGTTATTTCGCTTCTTAGGATAAATCTTCGGAGTTCTCTTTAAATCGAATAGTCCTATAGCTATATAATTGTTGGAAGTGATTGGGTTATAGGATCTTTACCAGATCGCAGTACTTGAGTGTTGCTAGAATGGTTTCCCCGTGGATCGATGGATTATCTTTGTGATGGACACACCGCAATCTAAAAGAATCGGGAATTATTAACTGAAAGTTCAGAAATCTCGAGCAACTGCTAAACTTAAGTATAGCGGGCACAGAATAATGGAACAATAAAAACTGCTAGGGTAGTCCATCTCAATTGAAGAGCAAGATATGGATCCATGGATCACAATAAATATAGAAGGGTATACAATATTGTAATGGTCAGTGACGTGTTGAAATACCTCATCGTGTATCTATTAATCCATTAATAAGGATATTGAAAATTTAGTAACTTTTTATGTAAAATGTTATTGATCGTTTTAAGACTTGTATTTAAGCTTATGAAATAAATTACTGTTTTTATAACTATAGATAGGTGTAAAAAGTTCGTATCCGATATTTTAAGGGTTCTCATTATCACCATTAGTACAGACACAGTACCAAGATAAGTAGCTGCAATAATTAGCACAATAACAATGCTACCCTGCGTGTACTTGTGCACTCAATTGAACAGTCCCATAGAGCCTATTTATGTATACATATATATAAAACCCTTTGGTGAAAGTGGTTACAAAATAGATCTATGATGGAAAAAAAAAAAAATTTGATTAGCTCCTCGAGGCACGAAAATTTCACGATTTCGACTTCACTGCTTCATGAGAGATAATTACAGGAAACCTGGATCAATTTCTCATGCATCATTGCCTTTAATTACAGTAATTTTTTTTTTGTTTTACAAGAAGGATATCGAGGTATCAATATTTAGATTTTACTACACTGCTTTAAGGCTATAGCTCGCATTATGAAATTTTTCAAAACTTTTCAGACCCATCCCTCTTTTTGTTTTTCTCATGTCTTATAATTCTTAGACAATCCGATAAGCAAATTAGAACTGGATTTATTATGATTCTGATTTTTCAATTTATCCTATAGTAATATGCATAATGCTGGAACACCCCTATATATATATGAAAAAAAAAAAAAAAAAAAAAAAAAATTTGAAATTTCAATCTGTATTGCGTTAATAAAACCAGATCTAGGTAGATCCTATATTTATACAGAATTATGAATATACTTATTCTTGGACATCTCATTACATAACTGATAGTGATGAAAATAATAATTAGACATCTCGTGTAGTCAATAATTGATTGATTGCCATGGTAGCATTCTATAGATTGAATATAAATTTGGGAAAAGCCAACTTTCAATAAACGAATAACCGGACCCACTCCATGGTATTAGATTCTATACGAGCCTCAGGTATCCGCTGGAAAGAAGAAAATTCCGTATTATTTTGATTGTCTGATTTATTTTAAGCCAAATCTGTGAAATTTTTTGATGTAGGTGACCGGATTGAGTAGTCTAGCTAATGTAGGAGGTGAAGATGAATGCGTGAGTACACGTACTGTACCAAAGTTTAGGAAATTCCGAAGGTTTGAGGGTAAATTGAGTTGGACCAATATCCATGGCAGTGCGTTGAGATCTCAGAATTTGGACTTTACAATTGATGTAAGGTAATGTCGTATACTACAACAGTCTAGTTACAGTATTCAGAAAATTTGATCAACTGGATCTTGATAGTTCCAGCTGTTAAAAATAGATAATTCAGTTTTAAAATGAGCGACGTCCTGAACTTTTTATAACTCCCCTCCCCCATTGACCATTTATATGATATTGGATATGAAAATTATAGGGAGCACTTATTTAATATCTGGCTATTATCTACTAATTACTCTACTTTTATCAAGAAAATTGCATCCAAGGATACTTGCCATAATTAATAATGTACTTTACCTTTCCATAGCGTTTGATATACATGATAAGGCTGGATTATGAATTTCTTGCATAATTATTAGAATTGTGCAATGAACTGTTACAATTAGGATTTTAGGATTTCAGGATTTTATCATTGATCAACTAGTAACAGTATGATTAAATTATAAGTGATATTATATACTGTAACATCAATTAATTCCGCTATAAATTGATCTATTAGTTTTATTCTAGGGTTTGCAAATTAATTTCAATCTCTAATCCATTAAAATTATATTATTGATTTGTTAATCTAATTTCTAGTAATTACTATGAAGGGGTTAAAGTTATTTCATTTTTCACACGGTTATCACCTTTTAGGAGTTACAGTTTAGATTGAATTTGTTGGGGGTTCTTATTGTACATCTTCTCTATAACCAAGCCTTAGCCTCTATAATTATATCCCATACAAAGCTGTAGCCCTAACTTGCTCAAACCAATAAAAACTTTCTATAAAATGTAATACTAGTTGAAAACTCGAGATCATAAGAATAGCATTGCTACAACTTACAGGAGTTCTTGTTATTGGTGGGATACTGTTAACGTAACCTCAACAGTCAAGGAAGTTTCATCGACAAAGAAAGAAATACGGTCAAGAGAAAAATTTTCCTCTTATTATAATGAAATGCTATAACTTTTGTAAATCGCTATTTTCGCCCGAGCCGCATCTTATAGATTTTAATAGTGAGCTCATATCATATGTCTTAGGCTGACCACAAATCAACGCTTTATCATTGATTAAAAAAACCATGGCAGAATTTCTCAAGATAATTAAAGTTCTATTTTTTTAGTGTTTATATGATTACATCCTGGAGAATTAAAAGTCCCATGCATGGCTGCAGAACCATCGAGAACAACGGTTTTTGTGGTATTGCCTTAAAATTTCAAACCTTGGTCTATTCATATGGTATGAAGGACACTGGATCTCTTCTTTAGAAAAGTGTGAGATATATATTTGCATGAAAATTCCAAGCCACGGATTTTGCAGCGGGTAATAAGTAAAATGAATTAGGAATCTGATCAGTTTCATTGATTGTAGCGATTCTTCCCGTTTACTATTACCTATACAATTGATAGAGCTATAGCTCTTACCTAGTTGTATACTAAAATGCTATAATATTTCACCATCTTGCTAGTTACTATGTGAAATGTTAAACACCTATAGTATATATAATTATAATGTTAAGCCATGAGAATGATATACAGTGGACCCTGTGATGGGGTATTATATTGAAAATTATTTTCTCGGTATCTAAACTAATCATGATCACTATAAATATGATACTGCAATCGATAATAAACAATATCCTTATTTCATTTGAATATATAGTATTTGACAGTTTTTGGTAATTTAAGTATTTGACTCTAGGCGTATTCATTATTTTATTTTATTTTTTTTCAATGAACGACTGATCAGTACCTGACGCCCATGTCATTAAAACAACTGGCATTGTGGTAAAGTACCCCCTTTTTTTCTGGTTCCATTTATGTTTTGGAACCCCGTGGAGAAGCCTCGGAGTGCTTAAAACATAGTGAACCAGTTCAAGCATGGTTTATAAGTTTCAACTCAAGTCATTCAACTTTTAATCGAAGCATTACACCTTTAAAGATACAGATTAAAGGGCCGTGAAATTGATGAGATTAAATATTATGTTAACATTGCTGCGATAAGCTGGTTTGCGACACTTCAACTTGTAGTATAAGTAATGTCATAGAGTTTCATGAAATATTTTCCACATAGCAGCCCTAAAAGCTTATTCTGATGTAACATTTCAGTAGGTGCTTTCGTCCAAAAGCCCTGATTGAAAGAAAAAAAATTTTTTTTAGTTGTAGCTGCAGCTTCATCTTTATTGGTCTGATGCAATCTTTATCAAAAAATTCTTTATTGGTATATCTAGTTCTAGGGTGCTTAAATCGAGCTTAGCATTGTTACTATTCTATTATTTTTGTACTCATAATTTAGCTCACCCTTATGTAGCTGTTGTATCTTACCAAACTCAATATACCAATAGTTACTGGATCAAGCAATTATTAACTCTAATCACGATTATAATCTATCAAGGCATATCATCCAAATTGGATAGAGACTATATATGGATATAATAAGTTCTGAATTCTGGAGTGGTAAACAATCCGCGCTTTGAACAGGGAAAAATTCTGCGATACGAAAAAACCAAAGCTTGAGAAGCTTTCAACACACAGAAATTTTTGGGCATGGCAGAAAACAGATCGATCAGATTTGATTAACTTTCTTCTTCTCCGGAAAAAAAAAAGCAATGTTTAACCAGCGCTTGACGGTGGCT
The DNA here is from genome assembly GCA_030579975.1 of Blastobotrys buckinghamii (nom. inval.). Lineage (NCBI taxonomy): Eukaryota > Fungi > Ascomycota > Dipodascomycetes > Dipodascales > Trichomonascaceae > Blastobotrys > Blastobotrys buckinghamii (nom. inval.). Next base: position 11,169 of record JAKTSB010000336.1, read on the forward strand.
GGTGCTTGAGCAAAATAACAAAAGTAAGTATAGTGCTTGATAGATTTGGTACTGTAACCAAATCAAGTGAAAAAAAAAAAAAAAAAAAACAATAAGAAAACGAGAGACAATCGAAATAGATATCTGTTAAACTTTCACACTGTGTCACTGTAATCTGTAACTACCAGCTAAACCTTTTGTGCCTTATAAGCTCTAAGGGCAAAAACCATGGTGTAGAAAAAAAAAAACAAAATATGTTATTTGAAAAAGAATGAAAGATCCGAAGCTTATTTATTATATTAAAGAAATAAAAGCAAATATTAGAATGAGAAGATTTCGATTACAGTTCTCATTTCATTATTATCAAATGTATAAATAAATATCCATCTCCATCTCATCATTTTTATTTTTGAATATATTTTTTTTTTATCTTTCCTTTTGATTAGTTTAGATTAAACGTTCGAGCATGATTATTCTTCTCTGAAATTATAAACTGGGCAAAAACTACAAATACATTCAACATTTTTTTCATTATAAAAAGGTTATAATACTTCTTTTTGTTCAACACTTACTAACTTGCAATCATTCAGCTACTTTATTATTATTTTTTAAGCATCGTTATCTGTCAGTCTTAGCATATTGGTTTTTTAACTACTAACTACAACACCCAAATAATAGCATAATGGTATCATCATATGAAAGAATCATGAACACACCAATACAAATTGGTGCTGTTTTTTCACCAATTGGTATTCCGAATACCAATAATAAAATGAAATGTAAAGAAATTTGGTCATTAGGTCAAGCACAATGTAATGCATTATTAAAAATGGAAGAATTCCAATTATTATACGATTTATTAAATACTGAAAGATCAAGAATTAATAATTTAAATAAATTCAAATACCCTGAACCATGGATTTTTGTTAATGATATGGAAGAAGATGGTATCTGGAATGCAGAATGGTGGATTTTATCATTAGATCGTTATATTGAAAATTTTGCAAATAAAATCACAAGAGATCAACAATTAAGAATAGCTTATGAATATATGGAAGAAGAACCAAAAGAATGGTTTAGATTACATGTTCATTTGTTTAAAAATATTCATCATTTTTATCAAGCTTTTTTATCGAGATATGGAAATGGTCCTGAACCTTATTATAAAACAGGTTCTTCATGGCCTCCTTCTTATAATCCATAAAACTACTACTTACAACTATTTATTAACAAAGTTCACAATGGGAGAGATTATTATTGTTCAAGCAGAAATTGCCCTGAGCGATCATATTTCTGTTTGCGATTTTTGGAGGCATCATTTTATAGTTATCGATCTTAGATAACCCCCCACCTTAGTGAAGTCCTTAGTGAAAAAGGACTATTACTTTATTAACTAATCACTATTAATTATTTATACTCGATTTGTTTAACTTCACTCCAAATCGAGACTCCACAATCAAAAAATCTATCATGCCTTTGTTGTCGGCTATCATTATTAAACCTTTAAAAGTTTTTCTCTTCTTTTAATTAAAAGCAGTTTATGACTACTCTATTGATTTTTTTTTTTTTTTTTTAACAGAAAAGTAAAACTTCATTATTTATATTACCTCATTATTATACCAAGGTATCTTTTTGAAAAACAAATAACTTCTGTACATTATCTAACTAACGTTTATTATTTAAATATTACACTATTCATTAAACCATTATAGTATACTATAACTGTATTAAATATTAGTAGTAGTAGTTGTTTGTTCTCATCCCAGCGTATTTGGGGCCTATGTATTCCATCTACGATAAATATTTCATGGATCGATGGTATACTATAGGTAACTGATCGATATCATTACCATGGTGCACCATCATATCATCCTTGATTTAATACGTCGTATAGTTACTAATTTAGTGATGGTACCATCAAAGACATATATTACTTTCATTGTTCATTAGTGATTTCAAATGAACGTACTAAAATTTAAATCTCTCGTTGAATAACAACAGCAAGATTTCAACTAACAGTGGTTCGTATATTAGCTTAATACTCAAGCATTAGTCTAGTTTAGTGCATGAAACTACTGCACCTTGTTTGATTCTATGGACTGTTTATACTCATCATGTGTGGGCAGTTTCAACTCGTAAATTCTTTATTATTATTTTTTCTTTTGTTAATATTTTTTACCTGAATACGCGTTTTTGCTTTGAAGCCACATTTCTTAAGTGCAGTGTGGACCAAAGCAAGCATCCAGCTTAAGTTGAGTAACGCAGCATGAGCGCACTGTTGCGAGCTTGATCACTCGAGCTAGCTGTGGGATCCAAATCATGGGCGATGGATGTAAAGTGCGTACAGTAAATATGCTTTCTGCCAAAACTTTCCATGGAGTTTACACCGAGGACTAGTATTTGACAATTGAGTTTAAAGTGTGAAGGCGTATTCTTTAAGGCATTGAACCACTTTCAAACTTACTGCGCAGTCTGTGCCATTGATATCCTTAGATGCTTTGAGCAGTAGAGGTCTGAGATTGTGTGGCCCTAGCATCTTTATTATAAAGAGGTTCTCATACTTAGACACCAAATGAACCAAATGGGATTTGAAAGTGCGGACTTTGATAATTCAATTATTGTATACTCCGAGGTGCTTTTTCTTCGCTGGCATCCATCATTGCTCGAGCGCTCCGGTGTTATAGACTGGATTTAAATCTTGATGCTTTAACTGTAGCTCCGTACCGGTACGGATCCGTGGATAATAATGGTTTATACGAGAGTCAAAAAAAAAAAAAAAAATATGGGATATCCGAACATGAATTTCTTCAAATATATTGGTGCTTTGTCATGATTGGTTTGATTGCTTTCTAAAAGTAGTAAATTTAAGAGGTCTGAAGGTAAAATGGGATTTGAGAAGTTGTTTTAAAGCTGAGCCTGAAAGATTGAAAAAGCATTTTCAAGTATCCCACACTGTATACTATAGTTTTTAGAGGATAGTAGAAATTGTTGATATTTTTTGGCTTATTGGGTTCAAGTAAGCTTAAGTCTCAATTTTAGATTATGATAAACCCATAGGAAATCTTTAAAACTCTTAGTATGGATATTTCTTGTCACAAGCAAGGTTTAAGGGGCCGTTTGTTTGAACGTGATTACAAGTACCTTTGAAACGAAACGGATAGGAAGCTTCCTATAAAATTCAAAGTTCTAAAAGATCTAGCCACAGTCTCGGTATTTACAATGATGAGTTGATAGCCATTACAACTGGCTAATCTATTAAGTGGGTTTTGTAGCTGGAGTTTAACGGGATCACAGATACGTAAAATCATTTGTTCATCAATCTTGACCTCCTGAGGATTCATATATTGGAGTTATAAGGTTACACCTTGATAATTAACCCATTGAATTGAAATACTGCTATTATATATTTACATTGTAAATACGCTTTACGGATACAATTGCGCTATCTTTTAAATGTGTCATTCCAATTGGGTTCGTTGTATATTGACTTAAGCTAGCTTATAACTATTATAAAATTTTGAATTTAATAGATACCTATTTAGAATTACTATACGTACCAAGAATATACCAAGATATGATCATTACAAATTTTAGTAATTTATAAGTGGATAAATATGTAGGATTGTTTATATACATATCACATTGACTATAGCTATAGCTAATGCTATTCTAGTAAAGTTTGTTAGTTCTGACTGATAAATTTATTTATATACTTCAAACACTTTGCGTTGGCGGGAGTTAAAATTATTATAGATCATGAATGTGTTCAATTCCGAGTAATATTAATTTGATACCTCTTTCAAAGCTGTTTACTAATTGTACACAAATTATATAGATATTGTACTATAATTAAGTATACATATACAGCATCTGATACCATGAGGTGACCAGTGGGTTATTTTTAATAAAAACTGTATGATGATGTGTATAATGATTTTTTTTGGAAAGATCTGATATTATTTATGGATATTGAATATTGCACATGCTCATACTAAATACCTTATTGACTTGTATAAGCAAATATTCAAAATCCATGGCCACATGTCTATTATGGATGGAAATTCCGGTGCACATATCTAGCTATATAATTCGCTTGTAACGGAGACATTCATTATTACTATAGCTATACTAATTACGAATTCAGTCTATCTATCTATATATTCGTACCAGTACAGCCGTATTGCAAAATTTTAATACCTATTGATGATTGAAATTGACACTGAGATTGTCGATGCCCATAATCTTTTTAGTACCTTATAGTACTCAGTCGTATTTATTTTTCATAATTTAGGTTTGTAGCGCACATGTTTCTTGAGAAAATCTGGGGTTAGGTTGGGTGTTTATGACTATCATTCGATGTTTTGCGATGCTATTTCAAGCCACACTGGAATTTACTATATATATGGAAATAGATCGATCAATGCGAGGTATTGCTAATGAAGTACATTCTTAAATTGCTCATACTATGACACTTAGTGCATTGTACTAATTGGAAATTGCAGTGGTACACTTCTTGATAAGGCTGAATGTGTATATATAACGACCATCACCGTCTGAACAAGCTTTTTCCTGTTGATGTATCTACTTGAAGCCGGTAATGGTAAAGTGTATGTACCTTTAAGGCACTTTTTATCGTATCCGATCAGTTCAAGAATTATTCAAAGTTTCGGTATTTCAGGATTTGATATATGCTGTATAGTTAACCAAACGATCAATAGGCTTTGGAACAGAAGTCAACTGCTAGTTCACCAAGCACAATCAAGAGTGCAACATATAAAAAGCACTATATTGTATTAATTGTACAAACTATTGTATTCTAGCAGATCAAAATATGATCAGTGGGATGAGATAGGAATGTAAATAAATAAAGTATCAAACTAGTATAGAACTGTTACACAACTAATGGATTTAAATTTAAGTTCGTTTTGATACATTCCTAAAATGATATTTGTGCCAAAAGATCTTCCATAGCTGCTCATCAGATCATCTGAGCTAGAATCTTTTCCGTTCACTAAGCTACACAACCATATACCAGATATGGTATGGATTAGTATTGTAATTGAGAGATTTGCAAGATCTATGATCAGATTTCTATGAACAATGTAAACACTGAGCGGCGAACGAATTAAAATCGTGGTATGTGATTGATAGCACACGATCTAATTGATGAAGTGCCGATTATAGTCGACTATATATATAGTGTACTGAACTAAGATTAATATACTTGTGCTTTTCTGATATATTTCGGATCACTAATAGGACTACTATAGTTTAGATTTAAATTCTATTATTACGCCATGGTTTGTTTTAGAAAAGGTTATTAGATTTGCTAAGCATGGTCTTGCCATAAAAGCGAATAGAGAAGATCAAAGTTAGACATAGAATTCTAAAACATTATTGGGCCTAAACAGTAGGTTAGTATTTAGAGGAATGGTACTATCCTATATGAATACCGTCTCCCCTTATTATCGCTAGAGGAAACTAAGATACCACCCCAATTTGTACTAAGAGGGTGATAAAAATTTACTTTCGAAAAGTTGCTTCTACTTTTCTAAAATGCTACTACTATTTGGCTTTAGTCAAATAGTTAGCATTTTCAAGATTTTTACAAAGTTGGGCAATAAGTTTATCGAATTTGCACCTTGGTGCATTCGATTGACGTCTTTTCGTATCAAATTTTTTTCATCTACTCTTAACAAATTTATTTTCCCAGCATAGCTGGGAATATATTTAAATTTAGGGGTGGTATCTTACTAGTTTTCTAATTTGATATTCACTATATATACTGTCGCTAGCAAAGCTACAGCACAGGTTTCTTTGGCCGGCTTAATCAGTGGGTTTATAACCAACGAATAGGTGATAGGTACGCGTAAAAAAAAAAAAAAAAAATTCTATAATATTGCACTTTGTACGTTGTAATTGCTCCGTTTCAATAATATTCATGGATAGTGCACCATCGGATGGTTACAAACTAGTTCGGTCAAATCCAACTTCAAAAGTATCCGATAGCATGCAGATACCTTTATATGGTATAACCTAAAAACTTCTACATTGTTAACTTATTCAGTATATTGCCTCCCCGTATAAAGTTGTACAAGTGTGCAAGAACGCTCTTCAAATTGGATGTCTTTGATATGAGCTCAGACTGATGATCTTCAACATACCTACATCCATATACCAGGATAATTTTTTTTTTGGGGTCACCTTTAATTATAATTACAGCTTCTGCTTTGTCACTAAATCATCCCCATCATGAAGTGTACTTAAAAAACTAAGCGGACACAGCAAGCATGAATTTTTTAATACAGGATTACCAGGTATTATCCGAAACTGTACTTATTACACTTGCATTACCTAAGCTTAAAGTAGTTCATGTAGGATCCTGATGCAGACAAGCCTGGTACACTACAACGTATTAATTCAAGCAGCTTTATCATCACCAGTATGGGTTCAAGGTTTGAGACATTATTGTGGTTGACTTAAGAATTCTGGTTCGATCCAATATCCAATATAGGATCTGGCCCATATCCATATATATCCATGAACGGTCCGGATGCGCAAATTAAGTGTGATGCAATCTATCATGGTATCCAACAAATAAAACAGCACTGGTTGTAATATATTATGGTTGAATATCTAATAGGGATTTTTTTCATTTAAAGAACTCTTGATAATATTGAAAATTAGAAGGTAATTAGAAGAACATGGCACCATGGAGGATATATAGGTAATAAATGTGTGACCTTTAAGGTTGGAATGATATCGATGATGACCAGAATGAGGTTCGAGGTTATTGTGAATGGAAAGAGTACAATTGACCGGTTATTTTAAGTGTAACATGTTGAATGATGAGGTACATGATATTGAATGACGGAATCCTTAAATCAAAGAAGAGGTCAATAATGTATTACTGTATGCTAATTGGCTGAAGCTTGTTGGGATAGCTGGTAATTCCACGGGAGTTAGGTTTATACTATCCACCGTTGTTATTTAATATCACCTAAATTCAAAAAAATGGGTATGTTTCAAACTGGAAAACTCTACCCTGACATGGGCAATTTCAAGACGTTTAATTGTAACAACCATATCTATAGCCTGCACAACAGAAAAATTGGACCCCTTAGAATAACTTTCATCCATATATGGAATTGCAATTAATAAGTGTATCAATGAAAGTAGGATTATAATGTGGATCGATCGATCATCTTTCGACGTATTAAAATTAAGTGTAGCCTATAGAGCACTAATCAAATTCTGAGAAGCCTTTATCGAAGATAACTTTCCACAAATCCATTTATTCAGAATTTTTAGAGTCTAGATAACCCTTGCTTTAATAAATACGGTGATTCCCGCGGCTTTATATAAGCACATTATCGAATCGCTGTAATAAATACTACGTATAATTTATACAAACTCGTTCTAATGCATCTAGGTCCAGTTTAGATCATACCTACAGATTATAGTCTCTAAAGTAACCGCTTGAATAATCTAGAATCTTATTATTTTCTCGGGTCTTGTTTAGGAAAGTTTATGTTTTTCCCCGTAGTGGTGAGAGATCAGGAGACCTAGCATTGTAATCCATGGTACAGGACAAAAAGATGGAAATAATGTCGGCAATTTGACCGGGATTTTACTAACTCGTTGTATCCATCCACAAGAATATATCCATGCACTACTGTAACTTCTATCATCCAATCAATTATGAGGTTTATAAAAATATGAATTAATTCACCATCCAGTGCATCAGAAATTTGTTGAATACACAGATTGATAGAGTCTTGAAACTGATCTAGCTAATTTTACTGTTTTAAATGAACTTCTGTGTTGAGGTATAACTTTATTGAATGATATTCAGGGTGAAAATACTACCTGGTAGTCTTCAAAGCTATGTCTTAAATCTAAGATTTTCAGATCTATCCTATCGGATTCTCAAGCTGTGATAAAGAGTTATCTATTATCACTAACGAGATCCGCCTTAAATTATTTTTGATTGGGATAATTCAAAAATTATTATAAAAAAGTCTTCAAACTAGAGAGTTCTACGCTATAGCTGAATATACGGAGTAGTTATATGGGAACTAAATTGAAAGATGTTACTGGAATTGTTTTCCCATAATATGGCAATGTTACACATAATAACTGTTCCTGTTATGTATACTTAGCGATAAAACTTGCAGGTTATCGCAGAAACTTTTATTGAACTGAATATTGCAAGTTACCCAGATGGTTTTTTTCCCACATTTTGTGACAAATTGTCAAGGTATAATGAAAATTTGAAGATTTGCAACTTGATGAAATTTTTAAGAAAAATATTTAGTTTAGATTTACTACCACCCATTTAAGTTACTAAGTAACCCTGATGAAAGTGTTATGATCAATCAACAAGTCAAATTTTTTGGAGACATATACAGAATTACAATTGGTTTCAATTGCGCGGCGTGTAAAACTTTTTTGAGGTAGCTCTTCACTTTGAAGAGGAAAGTGCTACTGATTATTTCAGGGTCAAACTTTTTTTATATAGAGATCAAGTTTAGTTATAAATACTGTTGACTTTAGAGTGTTAAGTCGTTCTTTGTTTGTTGAACAACTATGAAGATTATATGTTTTATCGTTATGATTAATAAAGATGACATAATCATGACATAATCATAATGACATAATAATGATTAAATAGTCATGAGTTGTTTTAATCATAATGATGTATTATTTAGGTTTTATATGTTAAATAGAGTTGATGGATAT
>JAKTSB010000337.1:0-19887 GCA_030579975.1 Blastobotrys buckinghamii (nom. inval.)
TATTTGTAATTTATTTATTTTTATAATATAGTATATAGACTTTATGTAAGACAATTAAACAGGTGTCTTGGCTTTTTAGCAGCACCGTTTGTTTTAAATTTAATGAAAAGATTTAAAACGACAACAAAACAAGCTTTAGACCCTTAATTAAAGGGGGTTTTTGTGTCTAATTGTCTTGTCATTGAATTGTTGATTATTATTATTATTTATTAGTATTAATTGATTTTTAGTATATGTATTTAAATAAATATTAATCAAGAAGAGATAAAAAAAAAAATTAAAAAAAAAAAATTATCTGGTGGTGGCTATGGATTGATGAAATTAGAAACATGTAATAAAGCTGTTTTATCTAAAAGAATTTATTCTTTATTAGATATTGCCTTCTTTTCAAGACTTAGTTAATGTGGTACTAGTTGACACGGTACTATCTTTAATCAATAATATTGATCAACATAAAAATGATACTACTGTTTATCTGTTGAATTAATCTTTTGAGGTAATTTAAAAAAAAGCTTATGTAAAATACAAACACATAAATAATCCTGACTTCTAGTCGTTGATTATAAATACAAAATATCAAATAGATTAACGATTCAATGCTGTGAAACAATAGTGTAGCAAGATCCTACTACATGCGGCTCAAGCTTTCAGCTACAACTGCTGCTATGTTAGGTATAAAGGGTGCCTTTGATAATGCATATCGAGGTGTCTCAATGAATATTATGAAAGATGCTACAATACCTAATGCTGCTATATATATATTATCAATTAGGTTTAAAATTTCTTATCAGGTATAAAAACTAGTATGATGATTGATCTGAATCAAAAGGGTCATATAATAAATAAAGTGCCTTAAGACTCCTGTAATATATAATCAATTGATTAATAAGAGATCTTTTACAGGAGTGAACTCGTAAATTTAAGGCCTGTTTTTGAAAATGGAGTTGAATGCACCTGAGTTTGGAGGTATATTATTGTAGTTTTGTGCCTGGTTTTTTTATAATAGGTGTATAAGTAGGTGCATAAGTACAGCCAAGTTTAATCATTATACGAACTCCAAGCTCTCTTTATGAAATTTAATTATGAGTATAATGGCTTATGCAATAGGCGTATAACTCTTATTTAATCTCCAAAGCATTTACTACAGTTAAGTTCTATGTCCTCATTCAAATCAAAGCTTTACAGGTTTCAATGGTAAATGTTGCACTATACTGTAATAGTTGGTATATTCACCTAGGTTACTTTCCACCAGTATGGCCTATGGTAGATCTTTAGTTCAAAAGTTTAAGAACTTCAAAAGAAGCTGAAGCTGGCTTTAAGTTAATCTCAATAGACAGAATTTGCTGCTGCTATTAGAATATCTCAGATATTTTGTATCAAACAGGCTCAAATTGCAATTCATTTTTAAAGCTCGAGCCAATATCCTATAGATAGAAATATCCATGGATACAGCCCACATCAATTGTACGTACAATTATGTATTGCAGTCATACAATGGTATCCAACTGAGCTGCAATCAGCAATTATCGATTGACTCATCCATCAAATTGATAAGATCGAGATTCAATAACTCTGCAAAAAATCATAAGTGATTTTGCATCATAGGATAGGATAGGATAGATTTTTATGAATGATAAAAATCAATCGGGCTGGTTATGTTTTAAGAACCCACTCACGAGCCATTTAGTTACCAGTGGTAGCTGCATACCTGATTTAAAATTATCCTTGAAATTTCAGCACAATGTTTGTAATTAAGCATTAGTCGTTCGAATGACAGTTACACGTCGTATCATTGAATATCAAGGCTTAAATAAGTTCCTACCATTTAATGCAATCATAGAATAATCAACAAATTTATTCATATGATTGAATTACTCTTTGGATCCAATATTCTTTAATTGGTTCAATAGTATGCGGATCCATGCAACAACAGGGTGAAATGTTGAAGACACCATGGCCCACCATTCCGTGGCCTGCCAATTCAAACGCTGGATGAATGTAGTGGTTTATTTCAATTGATTCGAATTGAGGTAGAGTCAGTTTGAGCATCATTTTTAGATTAAAGGATACATATGTATTATGATTATTGAGACGTCAATTGTTAACGGTTTTAAATTAATTGATCTAGCTCAGTGTAATTTTAACTCTGCCAGCTCAGAGGCATGTGCACTTTGACAGTCAACCTATAAGTTCTATAAAGAAATAGGATCAAGCTTAGGTATACAGGTATAGGGTAAGCTAAGGTTACCATTTAGAATTCCAATTAACAATTGTACAGAGCTCTCAAGCCTCTCCAATAGTACACTCCTCAATAAATAAACAAATCATCAGAGCTTGCAAGAAATTTCATAATTACAATGTAAAATTGGCTATAAGATTTTGCTCCAAAAATTTGCCAATGCAATTGCAAGTTTAATTCAATGATGAGTTACAAAGATAAATAGACATGGGTATCCGGATAAACCATCAAGATGATTATTATTTTTTTTTTACCATAACAAAAAACGCGGTGCGCGTGCACAAGCGAGAAGAACGGTTGCATCTCTTCACAACAAAAATTATTTTTCTGAGGTGGGAGAGAATTTCTGAGCTGCAAGCTTAAGCTACTGTAATCTGCGAGCGTACCGCAACAGCCTACAGCTAAAGTAGGTGCCCATTCATTAAACTCAGGGGTTCGAAATTACGAATTCAAAAAATAATTCGGCAATAAATCCTTTGTTCGTATACCCATCGAGAATTCATGCAAGTCAGTATGGTAATCCTTTAATTTTCCTTGAGAATCAATAAAAGTGTATTAATTCATGATTGCAAGGTTTTTTAATATGGAATTGATGGGTATTTGGTGACAAATGTTTGACCAATAATACTCGAACTGTAAAATAATAAAAAGTTGGCACGTTTAAGCGTGTGTAAGATAAAGTTTTACAAGGAAATGAAAGTAATTTCGTTTCCAGCGCTTAATAAAATACTGGTTGCTGTTACAACGGTTTTGAAACTGCATATACAAAACTTGTCGGCCTCAAATCGTCATGCCCTGAAATATTATTATTATTATTTTGAGACAGCTTAAGTGTGAATAAAGTCGGTGCCGACTACACTTTAAGAGCAGTAAAAAAGGGGGTTTCCTCGAAGAAGTGTTAATTTCAGTGAAAATTTTTAATTCCCAATTCTTTTTTGCGCTTATGAAAAGCTTGAACTAGTGTTATTATGTTGAGATTTTTCTCAAAGTTGGATAATAAATAAGCCAAAAATAGCAGCGCTAAGAAGTACTCAAGCTTGCCAAAATTTTATATAGTCGTAGTCTCAACTCGAACAATCACCTTTTTTTTCTCACTTTTTTCACATAATCATTCCTAAATAACAAACGACGAGTTCAACCGAATACTACAATAGTCAATTAATCTATTCTAAGAAACGAACTTTGAAGAATTGAATTGCATATTTCATTTTTTTACTATCAAAGCCGAAAAGAGCCAAAAAAAGATTTTCGTTAAATTGCATTTAGCAGGATCAGTAAATATAAAGTGAAAAAGATACGGTAACACACATCCATACTTGCCCCCCTTTTTTTTATTTTTTCTTTTAGCATTACAACGCAGTCTTCAGGTAAGAACAAACGATCTCGTTTATTTTATTATTATTACGTTGCTCAGTTTAATTTATTATTAATCGATAATTATAATAGACTGCACGAATAGAAAAAAGGAATTTCTTGAGAATCATCAAATTTAAAATTTATCAATTGACTTAAGAGGATAGACTCATAATTCAGGTCTGGTTTGTCAATTGTACCATTTTTCAGGCAGCATAGTAGCATTACTTTTTAATTTCAACTAGATTGGTGATCTCCTTATCCTTGGATCCTTGGAAACAGTCTAAAAAAAGTGTACCATCGATCCTTCAAGCATAAATTTACACATAAAAAAAAAAAAAAAACAATACGAACACGGTTAAGTACATTCATTCACCAAGCACACACCCACACTACCTACACACAGTCTCCTTTTCGACTCCTTTTTTTTTTTTTTCTCTAGCCCTCTCCTTTTTTTTCTCTCTTTTTTCTTTTCCCTTTTTTTACAATGTATCAGCAATCCAATTCTTCAAACAATTCAGGGTTCTTTTATAACAACAATTCTGCAAACCAACAACGACAACAACTTTACCAACAACAACAACCAAATCAACAACAATTTTATCAACAACAGCAATATCATCATCAGCAACAACAACAACAACAACAAGCTCCCCAGCAAACACGATATAACAACACAATGAACAATCAGCATCCCAATGTTCAGCTACCTACACCATCATTCAATAGAAATCAGGGTTACAATCAACCAAATCAATTAGCATATCAACAACAACAACAACATGAACAATACATGCAACAGCAGCAACAACATCCTCAATATGATTATAATCAATTCCAATTCCAGCATCAACAATATCATCAAAATAGTTCAATGTTACAACCACCACCAGTAGTTAGTAGTAACATCAATAATACTGGTTCAAATAGTCAAACAAATGACTACGTAGTATTTGAAAGACATCCGGAACAATTGTCAAAAGTAGCACAAGAAAAAGCAGCTGCAGCAAAGCTGAAAATTGAACATTTTTTTAATTTAAATGTTAATCATGCAAAAGAACGAAATCAAAGAAGGATTCAAACTGAACAATCATTATTACAAGATCGAGGTAGTGATGAAAGAAAAAATCGTACTTTAACAAGTTTAGGTAAAAAAGAAAGTGCATTTTTAAGATTAAGAAGAACTAGATTGAAATTGAATGATTTTATTACAGTTAAGGTTATTGGTAAAGGTGCATTTGGTGAAGTTCGACTAGTTCAAAAGAAAGATACTGGTAAAATTTATGCAATGAAAACTTTATTAAAATCAGAAATGTATAAAAAAGATCAATTGGCTCATGTTAAAGCTGAAAGAGATGTTTTGGCAGGTAGTGATTCACCATGGGTTGTTTCGTTATATTATTCTTTCCAAGATCCTCAATATTTATATTTAATTATGGAATTTTTACCAGGTGGTGATTTAATGACAATGTTAATTAGATATGATACTTTTTCAGAAGATATTACAAGATTTTATATTGCAGAATGTGTTTTGGCAATTGAAGCAATTCATAAATTAGGTTTTATTCATCGTGATATTAAACCTGATAATATTTTAATTGATAAAGCAGGTCATATTAAATTATCCGATTTTGGTTTATCAACAGGATTTCATAAAACTCATGATTCATCCTATTATAGAAAGTTATTAGATCGTGACAATGCAAATGGTGTTCAACAACCAGCTAGAAATTCAATGATGGTTGATGCAATTCATTTAACAATTTCAAATAGACAACAAATTAGTACATGGAGGAAATCAAGAAGATTAATGGCTTATAGTACTGTTGGTACTCCAGATTATATTGCACCAGAAATTTTCATTCATCAAGGTTATGGTCAAGAATGTGATTGGTGGAGTTTGGGTGCAATTATGTATGAATGTTTAATTGGCTGGCCACCTTTTTGTTCAGAAACTCCTCAAGATACTTATAGAAAAATTTTAAATTGGCAAGAATATTTGATTTTCCCAGATGATGTTCATATTTCACCAGAAAGTGAAGATTTAATTAGAAGATTATTAACATCTGCTGATAATCGTTTGGGTAGACATGGTGCAGAAGAAATTAAAAATCATCCATTCTTTGATGGTGTTGATTGGAGTAGTATTAGACAATTTGATGCCCCATTTATTCCTGAATTGGCCTCAATTACTGATACTTCTTATTTCCCTGTTGAAGATTTAGATCAAGATGCTGTTAATGCGCCGCCTCCAACTAATAATAATTCTAATAATAATACTAATGGTGCCGCTAAAGATTTGAAAGAAGATTTACCATTTATTGGTTATACTTTTTCAAGATTTGATTATTTAACTAAAAAGAATGCAATTTAAAAGTGCAACTTTTGTGTAAGTTTTATTGTTATACCTTTATTATCATTATTATTATTATTATATATATATATAAATGTTATGAAATATTATGTCTTATTTGTATAAGTTGTTCGTTGGTTGTAAGTTTTTCTGGTAAATTGACTATTTTTTTCTCAGTACTACCGCTTAAGTAATTTTTATTGCAGTAGCAATACCGAAAGAATAAGATTTTTTTTATTACATATGGCTAAAACGTTAATGACTATATCGAGAAATGCACCTAAATTGACACTAGCGTGGCTAATTAGTGTAATTAATCGTTATAATAAAAGCGTCAAAGAGTTTCAAGATTACATTATCGAATTGAAGAAATCTTTTTATTACACAGTGCAGTCTGGGGCTTATTATATATAACTTGACATAACTTTCTCTGCAAGATTCGACTATAGTCATTTGATCTTCAGATGATCCGACAGACAAATTTCTAGCATATAGCTGTAGACAAACTTCTAGCGTACAGCTGTATCTTAGAATCTTGAGAATATCCAAATACTCTCCTAGAATTTATTCCCCTATGTTACAACATTATTAAAGTAAATAGTATACATTATTGGCTTCATAATACACCAACCAGATAGCTTTTGAGGAAGCTTCCTACATTATGAAATATTATTATCATTGTAAGACGCTCTCTGATCAACTGCATCTTTTAAAAATAATCAATAATGGCTGCAAAAAATTATAGAATTAATGCATTATTAAAATTTGTTAGTATAAGCCTAACTTTGAGTGAAGTTGGACCTCATTTCATGACATATGTATAGGATCAAAACTTGCATATACTAGCTTATCCAATATCTTAAACCCCGATTTGTTAAAATAAGATAATACACCCACACCAGTGCTAAGTTCTCCGTCTTAAATCAAAAAGCAACTAATAAAAATCAATTGACTGATCAAATTCCAAACTAAATTAGCCCACAATCTCTGTATTTACAAAAAAATAGGATGATAACTGACGCTTCTTAGTGCATTCAGCTGTATCACTTACGCCAACCCCATGAGCATTATACGTCTGTTTCATTGATAATAGATAGTTTCCTCAATTCCATAGTAACCATTCGATTCTGGAGTTTGAAAATTATAAATATCCTATATTTTCTTCGTTTCTTTCTTCATAGGAAACCTTTTTTCAGTTCATTATCAATAAATAAAATAAATATTCACCTAACAAATCACTAATATTACTTGATATTACAAAACAATGCATTATCAACGTTGTATATCCACATCAACTACCTCTTCAACAGATAGTATTTCATATTCTAGCAAGGAATTGCTAGCTCCAATCAGATCTTTAAATATTACCAAGAATGAATCTACAAAATCTGCAGGTAGTACACCATCAATGAACAGATACTTACAATTAAAGGAAACTAAAAAAGAATTAGAAAGAAGATTACAAATTGCTGAATGTATCCAGCGTGATGATAGAGATAAATATATTAAGGTTTTGAATAATCAATTAAAAGTTGCTGATAGAGCTATTTTGATTGCAAAAACTGACTGTATTATTTATGATGGCCAAATGTGTTTCTAATGTTTAACTTCGATTCCATTCATTCATTCATTCATTCATTTCATATTGTGCTTTTGTTTCTATTGTATTCATTTATTCAAGCTGATATTATTTTCATTACAGTCTATCATTTACACACATCTTATTGTTATTTTTTTCTGAAGGGAGTTTGGGATATTAAGAAAATTTTTGAAGCTACAAAACAGTTCAGGGTTTTTGTCGACCTGATGCCAATTTGAGGTCGTGCCTTGATTTGAGGCTCATCACGATGAGGGTAACCTAGATCTGTGTGGATTGCAGCAGCATATGCGGCTTTTCTATATGCATGTATCCTGTCTTGGATACAACAATATCCAACCTCAAAAGCCGACCTCCTTAGATGAAATAAGTATATACCTTCAACTGAATTTTTTATTCTTATGTCTCTTTTTTGTTAGAAGGCTTGTGCAGTCGTGACCATATATGCATGGTATCGGCCTAATTAACTTTGGTAATCTGCTATTAGGTCGTGAATGTTTGTATCAAGTTTCAGAATTATGTTAGAGCTGTTGATAGTTTAAGTATCAATATATATATTTCTATTATAATTAGTTATTGTCATAAATTTTCATGGTGTGTTTCATGATGATAGCTTGTATATAAAAGTTCGAAAAATCCCGACTAGTTTGAGTATTTCCTTGCCCTGGAGAATTTGCACCACTATATTTGATATATAAAATGGGATCAAATTTGAAGCTATAGAAATAGTTGAGCGTACGCTGATACATATGTTAGGATTGAAATTTTGAAACTAGTGTAACCTTTTTACTTTATAAATATATTTGCTCTATTATCTGGATAGTGGTGTGCATACCCTTAAAACGTGTGATAGACCCATTGATTAAGCTCTACAATGATACGCCAGCAACAAATCTATATTTAAACTTGCCATTCAGCATTTCATGGCAGTGCACTATCTGCTTAAAGATATCAACTTATCATTAGCTAGTATATGGAATAAAATGGATGGCATATTGTATTTGCTATCAAAGCGTAACAAATACAAATAAATATTAATAAGGTTTGACTACTGCCCTTTTGTATATTTATCGCTTGTTTCGGTCAACTAAACGTCTTCGGGGTTATCTTATATCGCTGATATTATTATTTATATAGCATGGTAAGCGAACTTCGTCCTTATTTTTATTATTAAACAGCAGCGCGTGTATGAAGCTTATTTGAGTGTACAGGTAATTGCGAATGCCCTGGAATTGCAACTTATGATAGAGCTTAATTAAGAGAGGTGTGTAAGGCTTGGGGTGTGGTTAAAATTCTTTGCAATAGTACTTAACCATCGTACAAGTTATAGTACATACTCAAACTACAGTAGAACCTCAAAGTTACAGTATCTAGATTGGTAAGAGGTACAATAGCCAGCCATATCCTAGCAGATCTATGAACCGTTACAACGGTTTTTGGTCACACATCTTTACAAATAGGATCCGGGTAGAGCGTGCTCGGCTATCAACCTCAAATCTCACTACCAAATGGTTTCAGATCCTCAAGCGGCTGCTCACCCCTACTTTTACCCTCCCAAAAAACTTGGTATCATGATGCATCCGGGTTCGCATATAATCCTTGCCCCGCCTACACCCATGCGCTAACTTTCAAGCTCACAATTGGCTTAAGTGTACATGTACAATTAATAGAATTTACAATTCCAGCGAACGTATAGATTTGTTGCCCCTCCAATGCCATCTATTAAAAAAGATGTTACCAGCCAAATTTACCCCATTGTGGACAACTTTCTTCTGGAGCGGCACCCACCTGGTCAAAACGGTAATAATGAAACCGTATAAACTCTTTTTTTTTTTTTTTTTTTTTTTTTGAAGGTTATCAATGAGGTGATCTGCAGTTCAGTTTACTAAGTTTGCTAAAGTATGGCAGCTATCAATAGCTAAGGCAAAAAAATTGACTTATAGGCTGGGTGTGCTGCTGTTGCAGGGTACAAGTACATGAAGATGGTTATGATGGATGAATTGATGATGCCATATTTTGATTTTGGAGATTGTGATCAGGCAGTCAAGGGTTTTGACAGGTTATAAAAAAGTTTGACTATCTTATCAGTCTTCTTTCTTTCCTTCTTTCTATTTATATATATATACAAGGTTAGGGGTTCATTTAAATCGTGAATTAAAAGCAACGAATTACTATCAACTACCGATTCAAAGTACTATATAGATACATATACCATCGAGTTGCTCAAATATAGGTCGATATTAAGTCCATTATTGAAGTATACAGGTTAAGCCAATACAACATTAAAGTTAATAGTCATTCGATATTACATGCATTAAAACTAGTATTTTGATGGTAGATACCTACGCCAACCTGTATCAGATACTAACAAATTAATAAGCTTAGAACTACGAACCTAACAACAAAGCTTAAAAATTAATAACCGATAAATTCAAAAATAGAGAGAAAAAGAATGACTCGACAATACCAACGAACTAATGGTAGTACAGTAACTACCACCACAACAGCACCAATGATAGCTCAAGGTTATCAACAATTAGATATAGCTGAACAATTACGACAAGAGCGAACTCACTTAGAAACTATGTTGAGTAACAATGCTTTACAGCATATTTCTTGGTTTTGTGTTAGAGCTGGTAAGTAGAACTTTCAAACTTTTAAAACCTTATATGGTGTTGCACCGGGTATAATTTAAGCTGGTTTAAACTGATAATGGTTTTAATGATTGATTGTTATGATGAGAATTTGGAGTAGCTGGAAGTAATAGATGTGTGATGGGTGGGTGGATGCATGCATGTGAATATTTACCCTGTGAGGCTTTGACCCTGAAATGACCAAAGTTAATCCTACACCTTGAATGGATCTAAGGCTGTTCTAGAACTCAGATTAGATATGATCTTTTAATAATGATCATGAGTGATAATTTGGTGACTTTTTTCGATACGATTAGTAGTTCAGGTGATAGTAAGAATACTTTAAAAGAATTCAGCACACTGGTAGTTACATTTGGATATACAATATTGCATTAAGTTATTATACGATCTTCATTCTTGCCCATAATCAGTACTTGTGATAAGGTCCTAACCGCAAAAGAGAATTTACTAACACTGAAAATAGAATCACCAGATATCTTAGATAAATTGAAAACTTTAGAATTACAAAGAGAAATGATAAGTAGGAGGTTATCATATGTTAATTGTGTTTACGGAGAAAACTGTCGTGCAAAAGCTTAAAGTGTTATCGTTTTAAAAGCACCAATCTCAGTGTGTCGCCACCACTAATTTTTTTTGTCATATTCAAGTGTATTTTTTTGGCATTTAAGGCCATACTAAAAACCGATCAAATATGCTGAGTTTGTAACCATTGCAATTGACTTCAGATGGTATCGATAGAGGATGGTGGCAGTATATATGGTATAATCATGCATCTATTAGGTTTTATTTATTTATTTATACATTATAATATGCTGAGTTGCAAAACGTTTGCGATATATATGTCAAACTTATGTAGATCTTTGAATATCATGATATATTTCACTGTTTTAATTTTTGTGGATTTAAGACTGTATTAGAGAACCCACGGTCGTAAACTATATATATATGTAAAAATTTTAAATATAACTCATTAATAAATCGAGTCTATGTAAGAGATCAGTTCCCTCCTTCCCTAGGACTTGAGCATGTAATATTGTAATATACTCCATATGGATATCGTATAGTCAATTCATACATTAATTGTGTATTCATAAAATGATAACCCAATTTACTGTATTACTGAATAAAGTTACAGTTAAAGACATAAATAAAATTCTACCCCTGGAGTAGGTAGCCCAGGCTTGAACACACGCCCGTTCCTTTTAATAGAACACAATATGGCAATATGGTGTATAATATATAGTATAATGATACAAATACTTGGGTCTATTATAAATTATTTCGAAAACTAATATATTAGTTACTTTTGGGCTTTTATAGTAGTTCGGGTACATGCATGTGGATGATAACCAATCATGTTGTGGGTGTATTCCTTATAAATTTAATGGATGTCACGTAATGCTCAACTATAGCTATAGCACTGTCGCGCAAAGACTATTAAACTACTGTAAGCCTTTTGAACTATTCCATGTTGTTGAAAGAACGTTATATAATCAATGTTAAGTCTGTATGCTGTTCAAAACTAGAGTTTAGAAGGTATGCCGATCCTTAAACCTGGTTTGTTTACATATAGGTAATCAAAACTTTGAGCCCATACTTATCATCCCATGACGCGTTTGTGTGTACGAAATTATAGTATAATATAATCCAGCGTATTCTTATTACATAGATTAATTTTTACATAGTTATAGTTATTTTTGTGAGATTTAAGATACACCACAA
Organism: Blastobotrys buckinghamii (nom. inval.); assembly: GCA_030579975.1. Taxonomy (NCBI): domain Eukaryota; kingdom Fungi; phylum Ascomycota; class Dipodascomycetes; order Dipodascales; family Trichomonascaceae; genus Blastobotrys; species Blastobotrys buckinghamii (nom. inval.). The sequence goes on from JAKTSB010000337.1 coordinate 11,919, forward strand.
AATTTTTGTTTTGAATGTTTTTGGTATTAACTTAAAAAATGTCAATTTTTTGACAGCAATTTCACAACCCTACAACCAAATTTTCGCAATAAACAACGCAACCATATCATCAATTGTATTAAAAATAACGTACTGAAACTATCCCTAGCTAGTATAATTGTTTCCAAGTAATAGTAGAACCCCAATAACTTTGGAAGATATAGTTTACCCCAGCTTAAACTAAAATTAAAAATAAAATATTACAATTTCAAACTTTTCAAACCATCAATAGAAAATTTGAGCTTTTCTGATTATTCTCGACTAATTTTTATTATCAAAATATGGCTGGAATATTGAAAAAAATGGCGATAAAGTTAAATTTCGTTGTCGGTTTATGAACGATTTCGACCTTAACCGCAAACAGTTAAGAGGTGCCTTTATGGCCTAGTGGTTAAAATGTCTCACATTTACCACTAAATATTTGAAAGCGCGCTCCTCTGGCGCAATTTGGTTAGCGCTTGATGCTTATGCTGATGTGTTACAGCACAATCTCTTCGGAGAAGTTAGCATACTTAGGCACATCAAGGTTCTGGGTTCAAGTCCCAGGGGGAGCAATTCAATTTTTTTGTTTATTCTTTTTAATATTTATTACTGTTATTTTTTGAAAATTTATTTTATTATTGTATAATATTTGTATTCAAATTTTATTAGTAGGAATATGAAGAAGGCTGGGTAAGTATACAACATTATGCAAAACGGGGTTATTGGCGCTGCCTAAAAATTCACGCGATTTTTTTTTTTTTTTTGATTTGAATCAATAAGTATTTTTTTATCATCACAAACCACTAAAGACACGCGGATCAATATGAGAGGAAAATTTATTTTGATTGAAGGATTGGATCGAGCAGGGAAATCCACACAATGTGAAAGGTTATCTAATCATTTATCTGCAGAATTGATTAAATTTCCAAATCGAGAAACAGAAATAGGTAAAATGATTAATAATTATTTAACAAATTCTACTGAATTATCGGACCAAGCTATTCATTTATTATTTAGTGCAAACCGATGGGAACAATCAAAGCAAATAGAACAATTATTACAAAGTGGGAAAAATATAGTAGTTGATAGATATTTGTATAGTGGTATAGCCTTTTCAGCAGCTAAAGATATTAAAGGTATGGATTTAAAATGGTGTAAAGCTTGTGATATTGGACTACCTGCTCCAGATTTGACATTATTTTTAAATGTTAGTGAAGAAGTTGCCAAAACTCGAGGTGGATATGGTGAAGAAAGATATGAGAAACTAACATTTCAGCGTAAAGTTAAGGAACTTTTCATGGAATTGAAGGATGATAGTTGGGTTGTTATTGATGCAGATCAAGATATAAATAAAGTTACCAAAGATATTATTGAAAAAGTGGATCAATTACAAATATCCAAAAACATAAATTATATTAACTAGTTTCTAATTTTTTTTAAACAAAAAAATATAAATAATGATTAAAAAAAAATTTTTAATAAGAGTGTTCTTTAAAGAACTTGTGGATAGGCTTCAATGCCACAATCTAATACATCAATAGATGCAACAATAGCATCCAAAGCAGATGAATGAGTTGAAGCAGTAATGGTAGTTGGCGGGCCGCTCCAAACATCACCAAATTCATTATGACGATTTCGATCATTTTGCCAAACAGTTTGAGCATTTTTGATAATATATTTCTTATATCTGGTATTTGGAGTAATTCGATCCAATCTTCTCAAATATCTTATAAAAATACCTTTAAATTGTGGTGAATCACCATCCATCCAACAGTTTGGTTCACATTCATCATGTAAAATCATATCAGGATCCGACAAATGTCGAATTGCAGCTTTAGCAATTCGATTAGCCAAATCTAAAAACCCATATCCATAAACAGAATCTGGAAATTTTTTTTCCAACTCGATTAATCCTCCTAGAATAACACCTTGATTGTATGACCAAACAGTTTCATTATTATTTGAACAAGTTTCAATATTTAACCCATCATTAATAGTATAATCACTATTAATCATCCCACTATTGAAAAACCAACTATATTCTCTAGTAGCCCATGTCAAATAATAAGCTTGACGTTGTGGTTCAACTCTATTTGCCAAACTTGCAGCAACAGTCATAAACAATTCATTAGCAATGGCATTTTTATATTCATATTCAGTATTCCACCAAACACCACCACCACATTTATTGGTCCAAGCAGCTGCCATATGTTCAAAAATCATACATGCAGCATCCAAATATTGTGTTTGATTAGTAACATCAAATACTTTAATCCAAGCCAATGCCCACCAACCATCATCATCAAAATACATTCTTGTAAATCCATTTCTAATTGCTGGTACTGGTAATGTTTGTTGTAAGATTTGTAAATTATTAAAATCTTTTTTTTCCTTCAATGCATATTGCTGAGCCTTGAAAAAAGTATTTTCAAAAATTTCATTATATTTTGATAATTGAGTTGGTAAAATTTCTGTATATTCTGCCAAAACACTAATAACATTGGCACTATTCCACCAGTTCAAAAAATCAGTAGTATTATCACCAAATAACCCATTAGAAGTATTGTACATTTCCAACATCACAGTACATCCTACATCACCTCGATATAATGCTTGATTACATGTTTCATCGGATGGTAATGGTGAACCGGTAATAAGCCCAGTGAATAGCAGTATAACTGCAATCACTGTGTTCCTGAGCAGTGAAATCAGTTTAATTTTTGTGTTTTATTATTTGGTTCAGTACACGGTAATGGATTTGATTATACTAAAGAGTAATTGTCGTTAGTAGTATCCAGAACCGCTATAATTGCTTAGGTAGTTGGGAAAAAAATGTGAATGTTGAGAATAAAAGATAACTTTTCTTCTTTATTTTGTTTTATTTTATTTTTTTTTTTCCAAATGTTGTTGTGAATTTTAAAAGATTGACAAAAACCTTTCTAACTATATGCTGTTTACTCAGTCAATTCAGATGAACAAATCATCAATTAATTATAAATTCAATTGAGTTTTTAGAACAAGTAGAATTGTTATATGTCGTAGTATTAGAAAACAAGAGTAGTAATTCAAACTCTTTAATAACCCCCTGCCAAGTATTACCTTTTAACTGAAAGTTTATAGCTCGTTTATATATTTATAGTTATTCTATCAATGCCTCCACTTATGCTTTAAAAAAATAAAGACACAATAATACCAAAACCACAAGTAACAAAAGAGAGAAATAGTAAAAAAGTTTAACTTTTTTCTAGTTTCGCTTCTTTATTGTTTTTCTTTCAAGAAAAGCGAAAAAAAAAAAGCTTAATATAGCAAACTTAATTTATTCATGCATATATATTTACCCTTTATTACACATACTTGTTCTTATACTTGTTTCGTTGTGTACTAAGGTAGATCTGCTCAACAAGAGAAAACTCTAGTATACTTAAAGAAACCTACGAAATTTTAATAGAGTACTTGAACTCTTGTAGTAAAAAGCACTGGCACTAAGAACAGTGCATGCATAGCTTAACCAGAGGAACAGCCGCACATGGTTTTTTGGTATTATGTGTCAATTTCCGGTGCGGCTGTTCCCGTGTTACGCACACTTGAAGCCGGTGTTTGGGTGCGAGCTTCCATAAAGGGGGGTTTAAACAGGTACACACTTAGAACTCTAAACGTGTCATAAACTCAAGAGTATTAAGCAGCAGATAATTTTACCCTGCTCTACCTTAATTAAAAAAAAAAAAAAAAAAACCTATAACGTGAATTACACTAATCCATGAAATGAGGCGAAAGGTCTATAGGTTAATGGTCTAATGTTCCAAAATAAGCGCTATTACCGCTACCCGCTATCAAATGATTGACTGAGTAAAGTATGAATTATTCACGATGTGGTATATAGTAACTGAGCATTACAGAAAAAAAGCATCATAGTTTGGCTTGGAATTGATATTTAGAGAGAGAAAAATTGGTTAAAAGGATTAAAGTTTTCACAATGATATTTAATATTATATTGATAGAAAACTTCATATGCAGCTTTAGTTATTTTAATCTTTAATTTTGAATAGTTTCAAATTAATGTAAATATCCCCATACTTCTCTCTTATAATTCATTAAAAAATTAAGCATGCACTGAAACAAAATGAAAACAAGTATCAATTTGTTCGTAGTAACATTAGCTATCACTATGTGCTAAGTCTATTGCTAAAAATATGGACCATAGCAGTATCGCTGGTATACAGTAGAGAAAACTGCTCATTAATACAACTAATGGAATTTGATGCAGAAAAATTTAGATGTGAATCTGAACACTGTTTTGATTAAATGTTCTATGACAGCTGAAAAAGATCGCGATTCTATTCGTGTTGAAAAACCATGGCTGCAGTTGTCAGCTCTTAGAGGTGGTATTGAAGTTTATTTAAAAAATTATGCTGTATTAGGGATGGATAGCCCAACTGCCAAAAGATTATATAGTGATGGTAAGATTCGTTGTGAATTTGAAGGTGGGTTATCTGAGCCTAAGCTGTTTTATAAGGTACAAGTTACTTCTGATGATAATCTTAATCTTAATTGTGGTTGATATTTATCAACCAGGTGTTAATAAATTAAGAAGTTTTAAATATATATGGTCCATAATCACGGTGCAATTATAATTTTATATTAATCCACATTTATCAATATAATTGGTGTCCTGTGGTATACGATTGTCCAGTTTCCAAGATTGCTCACATTGGTATTAACTCTGTTATTCAGATTACTACCAATGATCAGTCTAGTTCTAGATCGTTTACACGTTCGATACGCGATGTACCATTACTCTGGAACTACTACTACAATGAGCTATAGCGCCTAATAATAGCTGCATTATAATAAAACGCGTTAACGCCATTGGAACAAAGTTGCGAAGGCCCTACTACATGTACTACGGTATAAATATAAATAATAGACTTGAGGTAAATTTCGAGGTTTCTTCTCATAAGTTTTTCAGCTAACCTAGCATACAACCACAAATACAAAAGCATGCATTAAAACTATTCCATCAATATACTAAAGCACCTATAGCCAGGCCTGCTCAACTTTTTAATATATTCTCTGCTAATTGCAAATACTTGCCAATATATACTTTCATATCCTCTATAAATTCCAGTCCTCCTTGGTGTACAATTGCAGCAATTACATCTTCATCACTTTGACTCATTCCAAGTTCTAATTCTTGGACTCTTTTCAAACAATCAACCAACCTAAACTCACTATCTATTATTTGTTTTGCTAATTTTTTTTCAAGATTAGATACAACTCTTGATTTATGAGGAGTTTTAGAATTGTCTTCAGGTGTATCAGCACCTTTCTCAATTTTATTAATAAAGTCTTTGTCTTCATTGTTATGCTCAGCATTAATAGCATCACTATCCTCGTCAGTTGGTGGATCTATCATTGCTTCTGCTCTTTTTATTGCAGATACTGCAGCGTTAATTGTGATAATTAGATCTTCTTTAATGTAACAAAATTCTTCTACACAGCTAATTTTAGTTGAAGCCCCGAATAAAGTAGCCAATTGATTGCCCATTGTTTTTTTAGAGCAAAGATTTGAATAAAAATGAATAATTGTGAAAATATTTAAGTATTGTTTCTTGTCTGTAATAAAATATATATACATTATAGACTATTTATTACAAGCGCTTAAGGTAAATTTATGTTGAGCCCCCAAAGCGCTAAGTATGGAAATCTCTCAAAAAACATATTTGGAGGTGATGCTGAGAAAATAATCAACTACAAGAAAACACGCAAAGGAATTGATGGCATAATTAATAAACTTAATTGATTGGTATAGCATGTATAAATAAAAAGAAAATCAGGATGACCAAGAATAATAATCTTTCTAGTACCTCATTGGCTTCATCATAATATTTAGTAAACGCCAAATTTAAGCTTTCTGAGATCATTAATATCTGTTTGAACCAATACCACACTCACTAAAACCTGCTAGTATTATCTTTGACCCCTAAACCCCCACCTGGAGAAGAATTATTAATGAAAAAAAGGCTTATTGTAATAATTGAGATCAGGATTCTGCGTTATAGCCCATCCTTCAACATTTAATTCATCGTCAACTTTCAAATTTTCCACAATATCACAACTAGTTTGACTAGCTCTTTTGGCTCTAATCAGATCAATATTCCACCCACTTATGGCATTTTTGTTATTCTTTGACCCAGATTCTTTATCTTTATTAACCCACTCCAGTGCAGCTCTCCCCAGTTTAAAATGTTCAATTGACATTCCACAATACCTCTCATTAGGTAAAAATCTCCATGCCATACAATCTTCCCATAATAAGCAAGCCTCTTTGCAAGCTTCAGGAGATTCATAAGGTCTTAAAACTGGTCCACCTTCAGATCTCGGTTTCCAATCAGCATTTTTATCAACTTCATAACTATAATGTAAATCTTTTGATAAATTGTCCCAGTCTCTTTTGAATGGTGTAATCATTGGTAATACAAAATTATCGTAGATATTTTTATAACTAATTTCATTTCTATGTGGGTGTAATCGTTCAAATTCCCATAGCAATTCAATATCATGTGGTGATAAATGATGTAATGACATTATAGGCTCGCACCATTTTTCATTGATATTGAATTCAATGTCCCATACTGGATTTCCTTGAAATATACTTTTATAAGTATCATTTTCAAATCCAGTATAAACTGATTGATTTAACATTTCATAAAACATTTTACCCACCATTACATCACCACAGCAAATTTTTGAAGTTTCTAATTCGTAATATTCTAATGTTTCTGGATGCTCAATAACTGTGTCTTTAATGATAGATCTTGACAACACTACACCTGTTCCACCATGAGCAAATGGTAAATCTTCCAAAAACGCTTGTGACCCGATATACCAATGCTCTTTTGAATCCAGTTTTTCCAGCCAATACATTAAATTGTCTATAAATACGAAGGTATCGGCATCAATCATCAAAAACCATTCAACTTCTGGTGGTGCTACTTCATATGCATGCTTCAGCATTGGTATATTTTTATATTTATCTAAATACCATGCATAATTTTTTGTTACATCTTTAGCTTCATATTGACTATTTGTTGAATGTAAAAATTTTTGAGCTCTATACATATTAAACTCGGGACTATGTTTGGTTGAATCTGTGATATTCTGTAAGATATCTACAACTTCATAACCAGCAATCGAGCCAGGTGCATCACTATAAATCATAAAATTCGATACTCTTGAAAAAGTCGTATATAAATGTATTGGAACTTTTTGCCATAATTCTGATGCACCTGTTTTTAGCATTACGAAGATTTTCTCCTGGTTGTATGCATAGTCTGCAACTAAAGGTTGTTGTAGTAATGTAGCTTTGTTAGCATTAGATGGTTTATAAATAGGTCGTTGAGGTTTTGTATCAAGAGGTGTTGCTTTATCATTGAAATTTCTCCATATATCTGAACTTTCATATCGATGTTTTGTATTTATTTCATAGTTTTGATTTTGTTTGATACTAGATTTTGAAGCTTCTGTTGATTTTTCCAGTTTTGTTTTCAAAGAAGTTTTTTGACTTACCAGCTTTGTTGATTGCACTTGTTCTAATTTTCCATCCTCATTTATAGGCCATGGTGGTTGGTCTGCTTTTGAATTACTTTTTGATATTTTATGGGTTAAATCTTTTGAATTGTTCCATTGCAGTTTTATGGTATCTTTATATTTATCATATTCAAAATGTAGAATTATAAAACAAAAGAATACCAAAAATATTATTAATATTCGCCAAATTTTTTTGCAAACTGGCATTCTGCTTGTCCATCGTTTTATTAACATCTTTTATTTTTTTTTTGCTCCTGAGTTCTTTGGGTTAATTTCAGATTTAGATTTAGATAGATCTTGACAAGAATTAAAAAAAAAAAAAAAAAAAAAAAAAAAAAAAAAAAAAAAAAAAAAAAAAAAA
>JAKTSB010000338.1:0-19685 GCA_030579975.1 Blastobotrys buckinghamii (nom. inval.)
AAAAAAAAAAAAAAAAAAAAAAAAAAAAAAAAAAAAAAAAAAAAAAAAAAAAAAGCTTTTAAAAATTTGAAATTCTTAGCGATGTTGATCATTTTCTATATCATGATATGAATATTGAGAGTATTATGGATTCATTAATATTGGCTTCTGAAAATGAGTTGAATAGTTATGACATTAGTGTGGATAATTTTGGTTTATTATTAATTATTTTTTTGTCTGAATGATAGCTTTTTTTTTCTACCAGGTGGTAAGCTATGGTATTCTGAATCTTTTAAGTATAAGGTCAATTGATGTACTTGAAGCGAAGCTTTACTATATATACAAATCTTTGAATTACTGTAGATATGAACAATCAATATTGGTATTTTAAGTAAGGATTCTCTACCGATGGTAACAATGGATAACTTTAAAGCTATAATTAGTGTAAGCCAGTTTCTAAAACATCATAACTACTGCCATGGTATAACTTGATAAGAAATTTGAAAACATTCCTGATTTAGGCTCGTATTTCTTGTTTTTCAATAATGCACCAAATCAGTACATGTACGTGTATGCACTGCTAGGTGAGTGCATTCGATCCCTTTAATTATAACAGCAACCTCTTAACGACGTTACCATGGGCTTTACCAATCTTATGAGTATCAACATCCATGTGCACTATTTTATAATGCTTTGAGATTTTTGTGGCCCATCTCTCATCATGATACCAGATTCAGGTCAAAAATCAGGTTTTGATCAGAAGATGCTTAAGCAATTGTATGAGTTTAAATTTGCTGTATAAATTAATCAACAATATTAATACTCATTTTTAACTATAGATTATTAGGTGAAGCTGCTATATAGGATATAGGAGACACACCTTTTCAACAATGATCTTTAAAGAGGGGAAAGACCCTAGGCTATAGTGGAAACATTCCATGCATTAAGATAATGCAAGGCACAAACAGTACCAATTAATTAAAAACCATCCTTTTTCAGGATATTTTTTGATCATAAACTTATAATAATTAAGCAGGTCAATGCATTAGGCCGGTTTATAACGGTGATAGGTTTTTGGCTCCTAATTTACTGCAAAAGCCCGAGATAAAAAGCCTTAAACGCCCATTGATGTTGAATAATTTTTGAAACTTTTGTATCAATCAAGCTATAGCTATATATAAATTCCAAATAAGTTGTCTATATTTACCTGACATGCTATGTGTTGCTTAGTTAGCTTTGAGATGGATATTGCACCAGATTGATAAATATTAATACTTCTTAGATAAACAATCAGAATCAAACCAAGCGAGGATTAACAAAGTACTGTAATGTAGCTTAGGTACATAACTTCTTACCTACATTGTCTTTACTCTTGTTGAATTGATACCAAAATCAAAGATTAATCCTAAACTTTGTCATCAATGATAAAATTAGCCTATAGAGCTCATTTATCTTTGAATTTAAAAAAAAATATTTAAAGTAAACGAATGTTCTCATCTAATTTTTTCTTAAAACTTCTACCGGCTTATCATTATAGATAGTTTGAATTGTATACCTCCTTAACCGTTTTTTCTTCATGGAAAGCTTGGTAAAAAGTGTTCGCTAACTTCCATCCATCATCATAATAAAAATCAACAAGAGTTTCTTTTAAAAAAAAGATTCAAATATGTCTCAAATCTTTGATGCCATTCCCGCTGTATAGACACACAAGCGCTATTTTATCTGACGTCACATGCTTCAATATATAGCCCAAAAAAAAAAATGTGGGGAAACTAAAACAGCGTGCAGTATCCATACAGTAAACAAAGCGCTTTATCCGGGATCTAAATGAAGACCGGCTACTAGCGCTAGCTACATGTAGCTATAGTATACAATAATCTTTCAAAGAAATTGAAATTAAACATAGTCTTTAAATCCACAGCTGTCTTGCAAGCTCATTGTACTATGTACAGTATTTGAACTTCTACTAGAAGTTGTATATCCATCATGGATGAACCCCATATGCTGGGTTAGAAGATAGTGACGTCACGTGAGTTGCCATGGAAACATAAAATGTGGCTGTGAAAAAAAAAAAAAACTTGTCATAACGGGTGTTCAACTTTGTAAATTAACCAAGCTGCGTTAGAGCTGTTTGAAAATTTCATGAAATGGGCGTTGGCTGGGCAAAGCCTGTATTTTTAATAATCAGTTAGTCATCATTTATATTACACAGAATGTTGTTCACAGTAGTGGTCTTGACTTGCATTCTGTATATTGATAATTTTGAGACCAAAAATATCGTTATCAATTTGTTATGAACAATATTGTGCAGTTTAAGTAGGCAATTTCAGCTTCAGGGTAATATCAAACTAGCCAAGAGGTTCAAAAATATTCTCGAATATAGAAGATGTTGATTACAGAGTTGAATTTTACCATATTTCAAAGTAATGTTACCTGCAACCTCGAGTTCTGTAGATATATCAAAAGTTAATTGCTCATATACACAACGATGGGCCACTTTAAACTAAAGATATTATTGCAAGAAATATTTTACTGAGATCTGAAAATGATCACGGTAACCCTGAAATATATATGAAGCTTCAGGTCTTGGTTTAACCGTTAGATGATTATTGATTAGCTAGATTTTATTAGTTTCAATGGTGAATTAATGTTAATGATCATTAATGAGCTTAATCATGCCTCACATTTATTCAAAATCAGAAACCGTTGAGAAACCTCAGCGGCTTGATTACATGTATATTAATTGAACCGGTTTTATTTTTATTTTTTTTTTTTTTTCAGCCACGCTCGTGTTAAAATTTTAGTTATTTCAATTCCACTAGTTATTACAATTGGATATTTCTTTAAAAATAAACCAGGACGCCCATTAAGTTACTTTTGGGGGGTTCTTCAATGAATAATATTAATAATAAAATGGAAAAAAAAAATTAGAATCCACTACTCCAGGAAAAGTTTGAAATTCTTCAAAGAGTAAATATTTAAAATTAGATCAATATTAGTTTAAATTTTAGAAAGTAGACTTTTTCTCAAAAGAAAATGATAATATTAAATTTACAATGAATTGAAAGAATAAAAGATTTGAAGATCATTTTTATTTAATTAACAAATCAAGCAATAAAAGATGGTATACCTATCAAAAATTGTTAATTTTTATAGCATCATTTACTAATAGATCTGTTTAAATCTTTTAAAGTATTTTTAAATATTAAAAAAAAATTAACTCTCACCAAATCAGATATTAATAACGAGGATGAACTCAATAAATATAATTTATTAATAGAATATCTTAATTAAATGAGAATTAATGGTGATAAGTCTATTATCTGAATAATTAAGGAGGAATTGAAAAGGAATGACTTTATAATTTCAAGAGCAATCGTTCGAAACAAAGAAGGTTGGTTGTATAAGAAAACTAACAAGAGAACCAATAAAATTGACTTTAATCATGGTATACAGTTCAACATTTATTAGTTTTGAAAAACTAGTCAGGTTGTAAATAAAGAATTATTGATGGAGTGGGAGCTTGGACATAAACAAGTCATAGCTAGTAAATCGAGAAGCAGGATAAAGGATGGAAATGGATCAACAGTTTTGATATTTAAAGCTCTTAAAACAGGCGACCAACTTAATAGTATTGTACTAATCAAAGATAACGATTATCAATTTGATTCGACAAAAGTCAAATCAAAGGACTAAGATGGACTAAGATGAGGTCGAAATTTTATAGTTATGTTCATCATGTTATCACAACAATAATTGAATAATTTTTAGTATAAAAGTATATTATTATCAATATTGGTAAATTTTTTGATATCTATACAAAATTGTGAAAAGAGTACAATTAATAGCTTCTTTTGGATATCACGACTGTTCAATGAATTATAATCAAAAAAAAAAAAAAGAGCTGCTTTAGTGACTTACGTATGAGTTCTCATTGCATAGCTTTGAAGGGTCTCCGTCAGCCCAACAAACAACTTTCAAGAGTATGACTAGATTAAAATGGTATTAATGTTCCAGATCGCGCTGCGTTTCATTACACAACTCACAAGCTGAAGAGCACCTAGGATTTCTCCCACGCGTCAATATTAACTAGCTTACAGCTTAAAATAAGTTCTACTTAAAATTTGCGTGCCCACACACCACACCACATTTGTTGAGATCGATTAGACATCACTACATGGATCAACCAGCAACCACTTAATTACCAGTGAAGACCATTTTTAATCACAAAAAAATTCATACCATTAAGACGACGGACCTCTCTAGAGCATTGTACTATCAAGCCCATATATATGTGTGTGTGATTGAAAAACCTATCAAGTAGATAATAATGAGTATGTCACAATACAGCCAATTCTATGCTCTACATGAAGATAACAAAAGGGATAAGCAAATAATTCTAGCATTAAATACTTTATGGAAGAAAATATCAGTTGGTGAAGATGTATCAAGATATTCAAACTGTGAGACTGTTGATAAGTTTGTTTCTACCATCTTAAATGATAATTTATCAAGTAAAGTTAAAAAAAATCAATCAAAAGATGATAAAAATTCTGAAGGGGGTAGTTCAAATAATATAGAAGGAATTAATAATATTCATATTCATATAGAAGATGAGTTAAAGGATGGATCAAAAAATATGAAAATTAAATTAATGGCATTACAAAAACAAATCCATAAACTTAAACAAGAGAATGAAAAATATGAGAAAAGAAGTTTAGAATTTGTACAACATCAAAATTTTTTTAAAGAGGAACAGACAAAGTTTCAGCATGATAAAAAGACATTTGAGAAAGAAAAAATAGAATTTCAAAAGCAAAAGAAAGATTTTGAAAACGAAAAATTGAAATTTCAAAAGCAAAAACAAGAGCAGCACGAACAAGATTTAAGTGAAAAGGATAATAATTTTGGTCAGTTAAAAAATCAAGATCAAAAGGATGATGAATTTGAACAGAAAATACAGGATTTGGTAAATGCGCAAGCTCTACTTTTACACAAACACAGGTTATCGCAAAGGATACAAAACACTAGAGTGGGTGCAATGGAAACGCCATTAGTACCAACTGATACTACTTCAACCCCTGAAGCTCCAACACCACCACCACCACCACCGCCACCACCCAATGATTCTAACAATACTAATTATAGTCAAGATCAGAATACCAAGCCAGAATCAAGTTCACGGTTCAGTAATATCTCCAATTCTGCAATTTTCAAATCTTCTTTATCAAAAGATCATGATGTTATTCAAGAACAATTAAAAACGAAATTGAATAATCATATTCAAAACAAAGTTCGAGAAAAGTTGGCTAATACACATATTATTCAAGATACTAACCAGCAAAGTTTACTAAACAACTCAAGGAAAAGTAGTAACGATCTTGATACACGAAATGAATTTCAGCCAGTTGAAGTAAAAAATGATATTGAGAGTTTTGGTAACCATGAACAACATTTTTATACTAACCAACAAAGTGCAACAATTCAACTTCCAAATCAAGTTTTATTATCTACTAACCTGAAATTTGAACAAATTAATGAAGTTTATATCCAAGATCCTTCATTATCCAACGATTGCTCAAAAGATATAAGATATCAAATCAAAAAATTCGAAGATTTATGGCAATTTTATAACTTGCCTACTTCAAATGAGAACCTCAAAATCAAATCATTATATTCATTATTAGAACCAAAAATTCAGAGAAGAATCAAAAGTTGTATCACAAATGATTCCAAATTAACATATCAAGAATTAATAGAATTTCTATACTCTTATTATTCAAAGTTTAGAAATGGTCGATCTTATCAAATTGAATTACAAATGTTATTAAGAAGTGTCAAATTGGATGGTAAAAAAGGGTTGAGAAAATATATTGAAGAATTGGATAGATTGAATGAATTATCACTGGGAGCTATTGATATTTTTGATGTTAAAGATTCCATTTGTTCTGAATTGTATAGGAATGAGTTTGTTAACGAGGCTAGGTTGTTGGAGTCGTTGGAATGTGGTAATGTTTCGGATGCTATTAACCAGATTACTATTGGTGGTGCGTTTATTGAATCTAAATATTATAATAATCATTAGTTTTTTTTTTTTTTTTTTTTTTTTTTTAGTTTGGCGGTGATTTGTTAGTATTGGGTAGCTTTGCTTCAAGTTCATTTATCCAGGATAATGTTATTTTATTAAATTCTGCAAAAATTATGCTTATGTTATCACAAAGCTGTGAGATGTGAATTAAATTAAATGTTGGTCGGTTTATTAGTGACATCCAGAAAAAGATGAATTCCCCAGTCATTGTAAATTTAAATATTAATTTTTATGCATAATACTTTCTAACATCCAATCTATTACAGTGAGTTGTTATATAGTTATTTAGTTATTTAATTACTCAACCATATTTGATATATATAATAGTTTTATACCACTTTAAACCTAGAAATTTATTTAGTTTGTACAATTACAATTTGTTCATTAAATGCTATATATTTACAGAAAATGTGAGTCTTTTGTATACATAATAGTAATGTAACAGTAAGTAATCACTTTATAAAGGATGCCATTTCTTTCTCTCTTTTAATATTTATTATCCTCGCTTATTCAGTTATTTTATAAATCTATATACGGGACCATATTATAGTATTATGGATATGCTCATTACAAACACTCGCATAGAGAATGCGGCTCGAAATTTTACACGATGCCATCCACCACGATGCCATCCACCACGATCGATCCACGCACTTGAATCTTTTACACGCCTGCTACAATTACAGTAATTGCTTTGCACAAATATTAGCACATCCGATCCGTCCAAGCGTTCTAAATTTAAGCTTGTTTATCGGCCCGGTAAATTTTTCTAAACACCAACGGCCCAATAATTTGATCATCCAATACTCGCATTGCTTATAGGGTTTTTTTTTTTTTTTTTGGCACCTCCTGAATTCCCCCCCCCTTCTTGAAACCCTCTTAAATTCTCAAGCTTGAGGCTTCACTTCTTGTACAATACACTTGCTCCGCTCTGCGCTACAGGATACATAATAGCTATAGTGGTAGTATTTTCCATACATTGTACAAGCTTATACAATACGTGCCCACTTCAAACCCTTGAAACTACATCATTATAACTATACATTTAGTACCGCTACTGGATGCTATGGAATGATGCTGTAAAGATGATGCACCACGAGCACCCAGGCTAAGCTATGCCAGTGAGCTGTCAAAGTTATAAAAAATACTGTAAGATCTTTAAATTGAGTGATGTACAATGCATTAGAAACACTTTATGAATTTTCAAATGTAGAACTAAAAGCTTTTGTAAACTTGCGGGGGTTTAAACGTGTTAGAATTATTGCTGCTTGAATACATAATACAGTAGATTAATTTTGTGGGAGAAGTCATCAAAAGCTTATAGGCACCAGAGGAACAACTAATGAGGTTAGCTGCAGTGCAACGTCATGTTACAGTATGTGTACAAAACAATTGTACTACTACAGAATGGGTAATATCATGATCATTGACACTGCTCAATGTTTATTTGACTATCCATAGAACCATTAATTGGCTGTGGAGATGGGATGGATTCGGACTATCTCTATTTTAAGGTCATGCTGTGAGTTGATAGGTTGATAATAATGGTATAAAATCAGTGCGCATGCTATAGTGGTATCTTCAACATATTCTACTAATCTGTTTATCATTGGTACAACCTTGACCTATTCTCGCAATTAATTTTTATACAGCTTTGGTGATATATATAGCGTCTTGCAGGTTCATGTAGTAGTATATAGCGTCTTGCAGGTTCATGTAGTTCAACTGAATTGGCCTTCAGATTGATTAGTCTGGATGTTTTTATTATTCTTTGGAATTTCTATACACGTAGTGTAAATACTGATTTTTTTTTAAAGCTTACAATAGCTTTGGGGGCCATGGCATGTATATAAATTTTTTTCAGGGGAAACTCCTTTGAGGATCGCGTAATACAACCTAGAAACTTGGAAACTAATAATCTTGACTCTTAGCATTAAAAGAACCCTTTGAAACTCATATAAATCTGCAATAGTTATTCTACTGAGATCAAAATTGATCAGATGCTAACAATTGGATCATTTACTTGGTTGACGCTTTACAATGACCAACTTATGTCCATCCATGGCAGAGGACCATTCGTGCAATAATTTAAAATTACATGTTAGTTGTTGATCATTCTCCCCCCCCCCCCCCCCCCGCCCAAATTTAGTAGATCCAAATACACTCAATTTTGTCCGATCCTTCCATGGTAGTGAGGTTACTTGCAGGTTTTGTTACAACATTGCATGGATAAACCCTAATGATATTCAGGAGAAATTGTCTACTGTATACTGTGATTTTTTTTTTTTTGACAGGTTTTTAAAGCAAGTTTTTACTGTAGTTACGAAATTAACATACCATACCATTATAAATAATACTAATAATTATAAATTCTTAAGAGATCCATAGGGAAAAAGTTTATCTGCTGGATGGGTTGGGTGCTGCTATCGTATGTATACCCAATGTGGATATGCATATTATTATAATATAATTTTACAGTATACAGTAGTATTATAGGTCTATCAGTTATGTATCATCTATATACATGCTATAAGTTAATTATAATCACGGATAATATTATTATAATATAGATATGTGATTTTGAGCAAAGTTACCGTGATACGCCCATAGAGTGGAAGCGCTCTGGATAATTACGGCTGATTCAAGTTTTTATAAATGGTCATAGAATCACCTATAGCTATAGCTACCATGAAGGTACAGTATACTGGTCAACTCTCAATTTATTAAAACTATGCTATAATCTAATAAAATATCTTATTAGTAATTGATTTTGAGGTCAATAGAGTTAGCTTAGTAACACTTTCCATACTTGCAATAGACTATAGATGCAGATACTGTTGAGTTTGTCCATGTACTAATTGTCGCATGGGTTCAACGCTAGCAGGCATATCATATTTCTTATATATGCTATAGAAGAATAGGCTAGTAGATGGGTGTAAATTGCAGTATATATATAGTTCTTACTTACAGTTGAGTCTAATTGGAGATTTAAATAGGATCAGTTTTTATTATTCTCCACTGAATAAAAATGATCAATTAATTGTTTTTCACAAATAAAACTTTTATGGGACCAACTCTGAAATATTGGCTTGATTATTACTATACATGTATTTAGTTTTTTGAATTTTATGGTTTAAGTTTGAGAGTAAGGTACCCGGCATTACCATAAAGTACTTTAGCACTATATATCTATTCTAACATTATAAGCTTAGCACAAAAGAATTTTCAACAATTCTAGATTACAAGTGTATTTCATTGCAATGATCTTTAAGGAATTAACAGGTTTTACTAAATCCAGAACGCACGATAGATCCTATAATTTACTTCATGCAGTAAAACTTCTGATGGTTATTGTTATCCATCGGAGTTAACGCCAAAGCTCCCAATTATGATAAAATTTTGAGGCTATTTTTAGACTGGATACAATTTTTGGTTCGGTACCTCTAGAATGTATCAAACTTCAATTTCCATTCTTTCATATTGTATCCTAACTCCATGCCACTACACTGTCAATTAATCAAACAGTTTTAACTTACAATATTGTTATCATCAATCACGATAAAACAGTTGATCTTAAACTCCAATTTAGCTTAAAAAAGCTCGGGTAGCCGTATAGGTAAGCCCTTTTTTATCCATGGTTTGAATTTACCAGTCAGGCTAAAGATGGGTGCCTCAATTGGAATGGATAAACCCCCCTCCGGCCGTATGTATACATCCATATTGGCACTCAAAAATCCAGACATGTTCCAGAAATGTCGCAAAAGCCATGCATGGCAATTACAAAGATTCAAAGGTATACTTGACAACGCAGCAAAACCTTCGCTTGGTATATACGTTCCATAAACAATTGATGTTTATATATTAGCACTATTTAAATATAACTTGTAGCTTAAGCTTCTAGAATTCAAAAAAATCGTGTTGACGGCTTCATACCTATAGTATTCTATGCTGGACCTACTTAGTCTGATAATTTAACTTAGCAACTTTATACTTCAATTGAAAACTCGATTGAGACTCTACTTGAAAAATTCTTAGTTTCCAGGGGGTGTCTTTATCTGGGTGAATTCATTCTAAGCTAGCTACCACTCTACTAAAAAAAAAAATTGTTTGGGCCATTTTGAGTGCACATGGTATTTGTGTATTATTATTAATCATTTTGCTTCAATAATATTTCATAGGATTTTTTTCTTTATTCATTCCCAATGATAATAATTTCACTCGATCCTTATACTCTCTCGCGGTGTAGAAGCTTAAAAAACACCTCAGCTATGATAGCTTTGGGTTTCATAAACTAATTAAAAACGGGTTCTATAACAATTTTTTTTAATCAATACTCAGTTATGATATTGATAGATAGCACCGTTTTTATACTTATAAAATGTGTGGGAATTGACAACTGTGCCTTCATTAAACCACAATGATTCATAATCACATCCATAGAAGATAATAAACCATTGAGGTATGGAGCTTTGGTTATATGATGAGAAAAAGACTTGATGATATGGTATTAAAAAAAAAAAATTGTAGATAAATAAATAGATAATAAATTACATACAAAAACATAGTTGAAGTATTATGAAAAAACTTATTTATAGTGATAAAAATAATAATATATGAATGTAAAATGCAAAAAAATGGGTGGGGGGTATGTGTGTAGTAGTAAACTGAGCACAATGTACAATGAGTTTCTTGTTATGTTCTTTAAAACCAATCATAGCACCATTAAGATGAAGTACCAATACCAAAACTCCAACTTGAAGATGCAGAAGTTGGAGGGGGATCCAATACAACATTTGAATCAGTTTGTAATCTTAAAGGGCGTAACTTTTTTTGAGAATTTATAACAGGCCTTTTTGTAGTTGTTGAAGATTTATCTGATAAAATTGATTGAATATCACTTGTTGCAGAATTATTAACTAAAATAGTAGAATCAATAGAACTTGCACTCGAAGCAATATCAGCCGTATTAGTACCAGAACTTGAACTTACTGGACTTTCAAATCCATTATTTGATACACTATTATTATTATCTTCATTAATACCAGTGAAAATCATTGATGACCAAGTTGAAGCCGGTTTTAATGCTCGGTTTGTTGATCTATTTATACCAGCAGCAGGGAATTGAAAAATTGTTGTACTTATTGATGAAGAATGTGATGATGAACTAATGCTAGAATGTTTATGTGTTCGTTGTTTTGGAACATCTAATGCAGCGTGGGAAGATGACCTTGGTTTTGAAACTGAATTACCAACTCGTTTTTGAAATAATGAAATTGATCTTGGTGTAATTTGTTGTTCTTGCTGATTATCTTGAACTACAGTTTCAAAATCTCGAAATTCTAATAATCTTTGAACTAATCTTTCTAATGAAACTTTTAATGCTCTGTTATGATTTTTTAATGATTTATTTTCAAATTCATAATTATAAATTTTTCGTTTCATTTCTTGCAATTCTTCATTATATTCTTCTTGTTCTTGCTCTTGATTATTGTTATCAGTTGTTTCATCATGATCTTCATAAAAATCCAAATCTTTTAATTCATTTTCCAGACTAAACTCTCCCATTATTGTCTTTTGAGCTAATAAGACTTGGAAATTTTCATTTTCTTCTTGTAATTTGGTATTTAAATTTTTAACTTGATCTAATTCTTGTTTTAAATGTTCATGCCTTAATGCATACTCTTTTGATACTAATTCTAATTGTTGTCTTGTGACATCTAATTCATTCTTCATTCTATCCATTGCTTTGTTATCGCTATTAACTTTCTTCTTTTCATTACTAGTATTAACAGTATTAACACTTGTTGATGAATGATTTGATGATAGTTGTTGTTGTTCTAAAGGTATTGATTCGAAATCAAATTTTTGATTTAATTTTTTTTCATACTCAGCTTCTTTATCCAACCATTGAGCCTTTTCATTGATATAATTTAATTGTTCTTGAGTTAAAGAATTTTCTAATTCATGTTTACTCTTTTTCATTTCTTTTAATTGTTTTTCCATCAAATCGATTTTTGCATCACGATCCAATAAATCTTGTTCCATTTTACTCTGATTACTTAAACTTGCATCATACCTTTGCCTAAATTCTTTAACCAATTTTTCTAATCTCATTGATTCATTCTCTTCAAAGTCCAACGCTGCTTGTAACTGCTCATTATGATTACGAAGTTTATTAAAACTTTCTATAGTTTGTTGATTCATTTTGTGTGGTATTTTATTATTAACTCGTCGTTTTTCGTATCTTGAATAATCAATATTACTTAATGAATGTTGAGGTGAGTGATCATATACTATATCATCTAAACTTCTTTCCCTGTTGTGAGAGGGTGAAGGAGACTGTATAAATTGTGTATGGGTTGGTGTTACCTGGTTATGATGAAGTGATAGTGGCGACGACATCTTCACTCTTTTTTTTTTTTTTTTATTCTTTTGCTCTTAATAGTCTTTCGCTTAATTCTTTTTAGTAATAATTGTACTGTATGTTTGAAGAATAGAAATAGGGAATATGTCGTATGCCTATTTCAAGACTAACGTTATTGAACTTTGATTGAAAAAAAAAAAAAAAGCTTTTTTCTTTGGTACACTTAAAAGTGGAGTATGCGTGCAATTTCAAATGGGTATCAAAAGGTCCAACTCTAATTAGTGTATAGGTGTAAAGTTTTAAAGATGACCTGATGCGTGTTTGTCGCAGGAGAATATGATAAAACTTCTCAATAGTCTGTATTATTATTATTGGTATCTTGTATTCTTATTGTTGTATTTGATACTGGTGTCGAATGGTTATAATGAGTTGTTCAAGATTATATGATATTGTCGAGAGAGAAAAAAAAAAAATAAAAAAATTCGGTCCCTCAAACTCACTCAATCGCTCAAAAAATCGATAATTTCTTTTTTGTTGATTCTTTTTATAACTTTAGAGGAGAAAAATTAAAACACAAATAAAAAAAGTGGCAGGTCATTTTTTTAAACATTTAATTTCACAGCGCGGTGGTGGTGGATTCTTCTTAGCGCATGCCCTTTTTTTATTTTTTTAATTATTATTTTTTTTTTTTGACCCCCTTAAAAATCCGTGATCTTGCAATGATTCTTTCAATTTGAATCCCTTTTTCCTATAGTATACTGACTTTTGTTTACTATTAATTTAGGCCAATCTATATATTCAAACTCATTAAAACGGATGCATGTTTTATTGCAAAAATGGCTATTGATCCTAATGGTAATAGGTGTCGAGCATGCATGCTTAAACAAGAATTATTTACGCACTTAGTGTTTAAAGTTAAACATCCCGCTTGAATAGAAAATCTACTCGGAACAGATCATCCAAAAGTCTAAAGTTTATTTTATTTCTAGCTATAGTAGAACTCTTACTACCTGAACATCCTTTTAATATTTTGCTGCTTGAGGGAGGCAAGAATTTAATTACGTGAGATAGAATGCCATGGTGCTGTTTGAGGCTTTTAAACTTTATAGATTGTATGATGAATTTGGTATTCAAGATTGTAGGCGTATTGTTGGTGAGACTGGGATGAACAAGTATTTTATAACTGATCTCAAGACTTGTTTGAAGAAAACTAAGGAAACAAATCTAGTTGTAGATTACATGTATAACTGCAGCTATACAGTATACTATAGTTAGACTGAGATGTATAGGTTTTTTGTCTTTCAACTGCTCATGTATTTCTTGTTTCTAGTGGGCTACCAAAAAATTGCCCCCTATAGTACTAAACTTAAATTTTTTATAGAGTATGTATTGGTTCATATTGATGACAGTCTCTTACTGAGTGGTTCGAGCCAACAACTATCAACTAGTTTAGTGGATTCAAGATAGCTTCCATAAACTATAGAACTAGTTTAGTTCTCTACAATAAATGTACCTTACAAAGGACCTGCTTCTGTGCTATTAAATCAACTTAATCTATAGAAAGCATATCTCACAGTCAGCAATATGCATCCTTATCCAGTTACAGCAGCTCTAATATATCTATAGATACAAGGAGTTTTGGAATCTGATTGGAGCATTTTAAACAGCTCAGGTATCATACGAAACATTATAGAATATATCTATATATACCCAGACTAATCTCCTTCTGATAATGGATCCACAATTGTCTGTCATGCATTATATGATTTGAACCCACAATACAGCACAAGAACCCCTATTAACAACTACTATAATCTCAAAAAGCAGCAAAGGTATTGCAGGTTTTCAATGAACTCATGCTATAACTTTTAAAAAGTCGTTTTAAATTCAAAAATAATTCAACGTCACTAGTAGAAAAAAAAAGCGTTTTTTCAAGACACGATAGAGTATAAGATCACCGAATAAATATCAGGTTTGAATATCATTTGAACGTTGCACCGTCTCAAGATTTTTGAACTTTGATCAAGTTAAGCGGTTATAAAAAGGGAGATGCATTTAAGGTGGAAAGGAATATTTGTGTAATTCATGTGTCTATCAATCGTAATTCAGTTGTCTATCCACCGAGTGATCGTTATAATTAGCAAAAGCTATTGCAATGGTTCCGGTGTCACATCTAGATAATTTGACGGTTTTAATAAAGGATTATCAGGCTAAAAAAAATGAGTGCTATAAATAAATTGTTGTATTATAGCTATAGCTCCTGTGCGCTTCAATCTTGCATATAAAAACTCAAGATGGATGTATACTATAGTCATTATGATATTGAAGTAAAAGGGACTATAGTACCTTGGCCACCCTATTGTAAAGTATCAAAACTAGCTAATTACACGCATATGAAATGACAGCTTTCGATGGACCATTAATATTACAACATGCAAATTTCACTTAAGCAGTATATTATAAATGTTTCTGGCAGTCCTATTCTATAGTATTATAATCAACAACTTTAGGTATTGAGATATATAGATTTTTAGCCTTCTTATACCGTAAGTAACTTAATACCAGAATGCTTTTTAAAATACTAATTAGTAGTTGTTTCTATAGTTAGTTTTGAATAATCTTTGAACTTTATAGTCCGGGACCGTATTATCATCATGGTATAAATTGCTGATGTTTCGAAAGTTATCCACCTCAATTTCTCAAATGCTAGCTGTTACATTCAAAAGATTCCATGTTAGCTGAATCAATCGAAGCTACTGTACAGCAGATCAGGAGTAGGATCAAATGTTTGTATCAGAACCCTGGCTTAATTAGGTATTTGAAACACGGGTAGGGAGGAGGTTTTTTTGTTTAAAGGCGAGATTTTACGGATTTGCTTGTTTTTTATGAAGGGGATCGGTATACGATAAACATATACTATAGTTTTAATTGACAATCATTGTATTGTGGCAGTTTATCGAATTATTGTATGACTGCTCAAAAGGTGGGTATGAAACTGTTTGTGTAGATGCATCCATGGGGGCCATAGTAGCAGTAGATACAGCTGGTACGTACCTTTTACTAAGTATCAGAGAACATTCCAGCTGTTCAGGGTTATTTGCCTCTTTAATGCAATCAAGGTTGTAGTGAGAAATGGTATCATGACAAATGATGTTTTGACACATTCGTTTGGTTGGGATTTTTATAAGTGGATTACGTATTCGAAATTTTAACTTTTGATACCGTCTAGTTCATATATCAGTATCTATCAAGTATACTTTTTTTACTTTTCCACCAAACGTGTTTCATTCCTCCATTGATATAACTGCTCCACTTCAGACTTCTTTAAATAACAGATTTTATACACCTGATTGCTAATTAACAAGAATCCAAGCTAGGTGATTTGTTTTAGCGTAACTAACGCTCCCTTTTAATTTTTTGTTGAGATATATCAAGATTCTGCTATCAAACTAATACAATTTAAAGCATCGGATACTAGAATCCATCTAAATTGAAACTTACTATATTTACTTATTGTTAGTATCAGAGCAAATAAAGAGCCAAGTTCAAACCACTAAATAGAGTGAAGTTGTACATTTAAATTCAAATTTAAGGTACCAAATATCCGATGCGTTTATTTCATGGTTAGTTAAATACCTTGCATACATCAACTGTAATACTTCAATGCTGTCAAGTATGTGTACCAAAGATCTATAGAGTATTTTCAATCTAAAGCTATACTAAGCTTAATTAAATTTGAACAGACTGCGGCTGTATAATTCAAACTATTATTTGGTGAGATCTGGTACGGTATGTACCGTTAAACTAGTATAATGGCATTTTAGACCCTCATCGACGGATATTTTTGTAGGTCCCATATATCCGGATATATACTATAATATTATATATGTAGGATGAGTGAAATTCTTGGTAAAGCTTTAATGTAATTAAGCTATTAAGCTATTGATATATAATGATGGTGACTGTTTCCACTTTAAGTATACTATAATACATTTGACAAATGCCAACTTTAATTTATCTACATACATGGATCCACATGAATGAAAGAAAATCTAATAAATCTTTAAGTTTCAGTTTCAGAGGTGGTTAATAATGATACTATAATACACAATATCATTAATAGCTTTTCTAATCCAAAAGACTTTTAAATTTTCTCTCCAACTGTATACCATCGAATCCCCTCCCAACCGATGACTCTGAACTATATATGTAACACGTGAATCTAATGTTAATTTTTCAATTTGATGTTATAACTACCATTTGGTACAATTAATAGAATTATCATGATTGCAATCAAAAATATCATCGCGACATCCATGGAGGATCGATGAAAACCCTTTTTCTGGATTCATATATAGGGATCTGCTTCATGATGGATGTAATCGTGCCCCCTTTTTTTTCAGCTTGTTTTTATTTCTATCCCACGATCAGTTCCGCTACCCAGGTTCAATTATATACCTTTGATCGAGCCACACAGATTAAAACAGGTTTCTTAACATGGCAGGATACCATTAATATTGAATTCATATCATGATGTGCACTAAAGATTCAAGAAACCTTGGCTATAAAGTGGCTCATATCCTGAAACTAGGATTTCTGAATTACAGTATTGCTGGTGAGCCTGATGGGATATGAGTTGTACTATAGGGTATCATGAGTTACATGCACTTGGTTATGCAAATACTCGAATAAAGGATCAGAATTACTGTACACGTCAAAAAAGTATCCTTATAATACCAGAAAGCTTAGGTTGGACTCAATGTCTTAGATTTTTTTCAAGAGCTGTCAAAAAAAAATATATGCTAGACTTGCAGTTTGCATCGCGTCCTCTAATTAAGTAATCCAATCGATCCAATAGCCTATTACAGTATGATAAGCTAAGCATAGATTTCTTAAGCTCGCCCCACGAAATTAAATCAAATAGCTGCGTACAAGCATTCAGCCATCCAATGGAAATGCCTTATAAGTGTATTTACTAATGCGTACTCAACATATTGGTAAGAATTAGGGTGAAATAATCTAAGCTTGTCACTTCATTTGAACACTGACAGAAAGTTTGCTTTAATAGGAGTAATTATTGACTATAGATATATATATATATATATATACACCTAAAACTGGCAGTGCACGTATGTATATATGAGCTGTTGCAGTAAAAATTTGGACAGGATATCTGAAACTTGATGGATCGCCGATCAATCACATCAATTCAATTTTCGTTGGTGAGACAACTTCTGCAAATTTGAATACCCCATCATGATTTAACAAAAAAAATTGGGATCTGTATTTATCCAGATACATATGTATGTTATAGCTTAGCAGGTTGCAATATACCCGGGGTCGAAACTCGGTTGATTCAGAGTTGACAGTTCAGCGTATCCATCCATTGATTGCAATTGGATCGATATGTCATATCCCATCCTAGCTGAGCAAGGTGTAGGTTTGTGCTGCTTGCTTAGTAATTGGTTACTATATATATATGATAATATATCGCCATTTGAGTGCACAGTATATTATTTGTAGAGTTTATTTGTATAGTACAGGGTTTATATAGAACCATCCATATATGCTTATGCCATGTATATAGAATGCTCATTGAACAACATACTATGTAATCCTTAGTCCCATCAATCATCCATTTTAATGATGGTATTCAGATTTTTGAAGATAGTGGTATTAACGCAGGCATTCCAGATTAAACCTCAACCTACTGATAGCTGATAATCAATGCTTAAAAATCAGGGGAAGTATAAAAAGACATTAAATCGCAATTTAACATAAAAAGACATACATACATGGCCGGCCATAAATCTATTGCAAGTACTATTCAAGTATTATACTAAACTGGTCCGGATTGTAGCCTGGCATAATCTTAAACGACAGGACAACAAGTAAAATTTCAAGCATAGCCAAACATTGCTGAATTTGCATAAGAGTGTCGATGAACTTCACTATAGATAATTAAAAATCATAAATAATTTGTTATCGGTATAAAGTCGTCATGATCAAGGATATACAACCACAAAATACCTCCATTCAGAATTATTGCAAGGCAAGCTCTGTTTTCAAACTAGTTTGGACAAATATAAAACTCTTTGGATATTGCTGCATATATATTGTAACTCTGAGGATAATTAAAGCAGTAACACTTTTCCACTTGATCCATAAGATTGGAATCCTAACATGTAAACTAATAGGATGTTTTTTTCTTTGTTTTTAAAATCAAATAACTTGTTAAGCTGCTGATCAAAAGTCGCATCTTCAATTAAGCTAGCACTAGTCTTCAGGTTTGTGATAATTCATTTCACAAACATACGACAGGAATTCCAGATTCAAAAGCTATTCAATATTAGTTATACTTTATCTTTCTACAAGCTACAACTTTAAATAGCTCTTGAGATTGAGTTCACTAGAATTCGAACCCGCCCCCTCTTTGATTCCTAGTATTTTCAAAAAACACGTCCGTCCCAAAAAATCCTTAAAAGTTCTCTGGCAAAAAAAGAAAAATTTTTTATTTCAAGTAATAGCCATACACAATATCTTTTGAATTATCAAACATCTTACAATATTAGAATGTTAAATTTGCAAAATTAAATATCAAATACAATAAATAGTTTATATAACAAAAAGAATTGGATCCTCGTGATCGGTATCGAGTGTAACCTCTATATATTGAGGCAAACCACGCATTGCACTGAAGACGCTTTCAACTGTCAATCCCCCCGATTGCAAGCACCAATTCCCATTCTACAGCAGTTATAGATTTCAAACGCCATGTAGATTGATCTCTGATGATGCCGCGTACCGCTTCCGCGATTTCACACCCTGCCCATGAAGACAGAGCGGGACAACTCTTAAGAGTACAATTGAATGGGGGACGTTTCACCGAATTTACCACATGCTTGAGTGAGAACGCTCAGGACGTTCTTGAGGACGCATGTAAGCGTGGTAAAGAATCCAATTCTTTTGCAAAGCTTTCATGTTCATGAACAACGTGATCCAACTAGGCCAAGCTGTATGAGCATAAAATGAGTTAAAAACCCGAAATTTGAGTGCGCTCGTGCGTATATAAAGACGTGAGTTTGCTTACGTAATCCCGCCCGTAAAAAAAACATTATTTTACAAGTACTTGCACTTTTATAGAAAGATGGGGAAAAAGACTAAAGAGATTGAACCAGGATAACTAACTATATTCATATTATTTTCTATATATATTCAAGATTTTTTAAATAACTTCTAAGTAATTAGATAGTA
>JAKTSB010000339.1:0-19657 GCA_030579975.1 Blastobotrys buckinghamii (nom. inval.)
TAAAAAAGGTTTCTAAAGAGCTAGATAAGAAGGTTATATTAAATACAAAAGGTGGAGTTGAAGCAATGATTGAATTCATTAAAAGTGATTCAGGGTATTGATGGATATTTTGATTGACATTAATTATTAAAACTAAAAAGCCAAAAAAAATAGAAAACTTAAAAAGTTGAAAAAAATTACTATTATTTATTATTATATCCAGCAACAACAATATTTGAAGATAATGGTTTGAAATAAACTGCAACTAATACTCGAGCGATTAGTGTCCTAGCATCCTCTAGTAGTCTTCAATTGATCTATCAAAAATTGAAGAAAATGTTTGAGCTGAAAATTGTGAGTTTACAAGTGGGTGGAACAACGAATTAGCACTTTATTATTATTAATTTATTTTTTATATTCAATATTTGAATTTTATTTTAGTATAGGATTTATGTAAGAAAGTTAAACAAGTATCTAGGCTTTTAATCATCTCTTTTCATAATTTAGTAATAGGGTATAAAAACTAAAGATAAAGGCTTATCAATTGTGTAATTTCATGCAGAAGAATTCTTAATTTTGGGAAATTTCGAGTCTTTAGGTATACATATATAGATACGCCAATGAATCAACACTTTTTTATTGCTTTATATTTGTATGTATTTCGTGCATCGACTAAGTCCGTAAAACATGGTCTTTGATTTTAACAACAGCTGCTTCATGTTTGAATTAACAAAAAAGAAATAAAAATAATGAACTGAGTAATTATATATTATAATACCTAGTGTCTCAGGAAATATATTAAGAATAAAATTTCATACAATTTTAAAAAAGGTATACTATAGTAAGTACTGAAATTATTTGAGGCAAAATTGATAACACATCGATCTATTGCTTTATTATGTAGCATTATTTAGAAAAGTTTTTTTATTAATTCTCTGCAGGGTAGAGATTGTTAATAATTTTATATTGAAGTGGTATGGTAGTTGAGATAGTGAAACTAGTGAAAATAGGGCGATATATATATATGTAAAACTTGATGAAACCAGATTATAATCAGAAAATGGTATACCATATGTTGTAAATAAAAGTTAAAGTTTAAAAAAAAACAATACTTGAAAATAAAGGATATGAAAAATCAGACTTGAATTGAGTACTAGAAGAATATCAAATGAAGGCTAATAAATTAGTTCCTAAAGCTAATTCTAATGACTGCAAGAACACAGGGGGCAAACCTGTTAAGAAATATAACGTATATTATAAAATTACATTTTTTATTGTTATATAAAGGAAACCTAGGGTTATAAATATACATCAATCTCATTTGACATAAAAACCAGTACTAATAATAGTACGCACTAATCATGATAAAATACTATGATTAGTTATAACCAACAAAGAACCTAATTTATTCATTATTATGATTAATAATGATGAAGTTTTGTAATCATAATAATTAAAAATAGCAAAATATACAATTTTTAATAAATGCTCAACCAACAAATCAATGACTTAATACTTTGAGGTCTCTTCATAAACTGTGGTTAAAAGTAAAACACGACAAATGACGAATCAAGAGAAAGGTATTGTAATAAATACTTAGATATAGGTTATGGAAATGGATGAATATCTTTATGGTGAAAGTGTGGTTGTAGGTATTAGTAGTGAGGAAGATGATGATTTGTTTGGAGATTACAATGCATTAAATAAGGCTGGTAAAGAAGTGGAATTAAATATAATTTGTGATGAAGACGAATTAATCATGAGAGATGGAGGTTATGAATTTCTACCATAACTTATAAAGAAGCTCAAATTCAAATATTCAAAAATCAAGACAATAAGGATAAAATGTTGGGGGTATGAATCGGTGTAATTAGTGAATTCTCGTTCCAATACCTTTAAATTTAAAATATGTTTAGACACTAATTATAAAAATATAAGGATGTAGTAATGATATTTACTGTTCATGCCGTTGTCATTAAATGTAAAGTTACTATTTATAGCACTAGAATACTAGTGATTAAAGTACATCTCAATCCTAATTGTATAGCTAATTCGTACCTTAATTATTAATTGAAGTATTTGCCTTCATTAACTAAACACATACAATTCCTTGATATAACAGTATCATATTTGCTTCACTGATCAAGTTTTTCCTGAATGCCAAACTCAGTCATATTGAAAGAAAAGAAATGCATATATTTAATAATTTGAAATTTCCGCTTCAAACAAGCCCCTACTTTTATAATATGTCTGTTGGAATCATAGATATTCTGGTATAGTTTTGTGTGGTTTCTCATTGTGTAGTTAGTGTTTTAGATGTCAGAAGATAGGACATGTGTAAAGCCTATTATGTATTATTTATAGCAGTTGAGTTAGTTGGGTCACTATTTTTTATATATAATTGTTTAACAATTATTAGAGAAGTATTGTATATCTGATTAACAATGCCGTATATCAAATATGGCCAATTTTTGATACCAATATTTTAAAAAATCCTTAATCTTGCTTTAAATTGGCTTCAATCTTCTTCACTTCCATACTATACCTTTTATTTGATACTATAAACAACATATAGAAGACAAAATCGTTTATATTGCTGATTCTCTCGAACCTCAAATTTTCTGGATATATATAATAAACCATTGTTAATTGGATCTTGAGATGAACCAATCTCATATGAATCTCTCTGAAATATTTAGGCATGCATTATAAGCAGCAGTATCAACCTGACTGGTTGAAGAATAAGCAAATTTCAAAAAAAAATCCAAAAGCATATTTGAAAATAGACTTTGGTCAGTTGGATAGTTTCTTACGTGAAATGATACGACGGTTGAGAAATATTCAACTATTTACTTGCCAAAGTTAGGAACATTCTCAACTGCTAATTGAATAAAATTTCATTATTATTTTAGATTTTTAGCGCATTTGGTAGACAAGCCTACAAAGTAGTTGTTAGTTTTTATAACCTAGTTTTACTGCATGCAACATGAATATATACTACTTTAATTTACTCTACAAACATTATGAACATGATGATTAGTTTCATATCTTTACTGCATCAACTAGTTTTTAGTAGCAATTATTTTCCATTTTATAAGTGGCATAATAGTCAAGACTAATTAAATGCCAAGATCTGATTATATAAGATTTTGTATCACAGGTATTAATGTTGATCCAGTGTGGATGTATTCAATCAGATAAGACTCCTAAGTTTATGAAAATTTTAACTTTGAAATAATAATTAGTAAAGAACCTCAATTATTAATTAAGAATAATAACATTGATGATTTTCTAATAGAAGTTCGGGGTTTTGATTCTAAATAAATAGCTTCTCTTTTAGCACTTAAGATTCAATTTCATTATAAACATCAATATAAACGTTAAGGTTCCAAAAGATTAACAATCATCTAATAATGAGACTATAACAAATACTCAATAAATCGCTTCAGTGCAAGGTATCTCTAATATTTAATCTAATGCAGCATATTGTTTTAAATTTTCTGGTAAAGTATCCCATAACTCTCTTTCTTTTAACCAATTTTTACTAAAAACCCTATTAACATATCTATCAGCACGATCACATAAAACAGTTACAATAGTTTTACCTGAACCATACATTTCAGCCAATTTCTTTGCAGCACAAACATTTAACCCACTTGAAGTACCAACATATAATCCTTCTTCATCCCATAATCTATAAATCATTTCCAAAGTTTCTTCATCTTTAATATCTAATGCATCATCAACATTAATTGCACCAGTTTTAAAATTTTGACCAGGCATCTTTTGACCAACCCCTTCGGCAAAAGTTTTTTCACCACCACTTGGAATAAATTCCCCAACTTTAATAAAAGAACATAATGCTGAACCAGGAGGATCCGCTAAAACACATTGAACTTTATTGGATTTTTCTTTCAAAAATTTGGATATACCAGTAATAGTACCACCAGTACCAGCAGCACAAGTGAAATAATCAAGTTTACCATTTAATTGTTCCCAAATTTCTGGTCCAGTTGATTCATAATGACTTTGTTTATTTGCTAAATTATCAAATTGATTAGCAAAAAAACCATTTTCTAAACTTTCTGCATGTCGTTTTGCTTGATGATTGAAAAACATTGGATCTGAATATGGTACAACTGGTACAGGAATAACTTTTGCACCTAATAATCTTAAATGATCCATTTTAGATTGTGATAAAACATTTGGCATATAAACAATTAATTTATAACCTTTTGCTCGACAAACATGTGCTAATGCTACCCCAGTATTACCGGCAGTTCCTTCAACAATTGTTGCACCTGGGTTTAAAATCCCATCATTTTCGGCTTTTTCAATCATCCATTTAACTGGTCTATCTTTAATTGAACCACCAGGGTTAGTAAACTCGGTTTTGGCATAGATTTCACATCCAGTTTGTTCACTTAGTTTATTTAATCTGACTATTGGAGTGTTACCAATAGCTCCTAAGAACCCAGTAGTACTGACTAATCCACTTGATGTAATCATGTTGTGAGAGTTGTGAAGATGGAAGTATTTGGAGTAATTGAAGGTCCGGGGGCCGACAATATTTTTTTTTTTACCCCAACATTTCCCGCATACTAATGAGTTGTAAGATCAAAATATTATAAATTAATACCTATGAGTAGTGCCCAAGGGACTTGGTATTTTCATATAGGTTTTTTGCTTGCAAAATATGACATGCTTTATTGGATAATAATTCATGATCGCAAGAAAACCAATGTTGTGTGTTCTTTATTGGTCACAGTTATGTCCAAAAAATTATTCTCGTTTTTCGGGTGAACAAGATATGTAATTTATATTTGGGAGTTTCAACATTTTTAACTGCTTTATCTCAACATCGTAATCTTCAAGATTAAGTTTAACACTACTATGTTTTCAGTACTAGTGGGATACTCTTGTGATTTTTAGGATCGACGCGGCAATGTGTCATACTTAATAGTATGTTGTTGCTGGCGAAGTGGCATTGTGATATTGACGATGATGTTTACAGGTTGATTCATTTAATTATAAAGCTAATACAACACAACGTAGTAATTATTAAAATTTGTCGTTACAACACATATAAAGCTGATACGATTTTTACGAAAATTTTAAAGCAACATATTTTATAAATTAACTAGTCAGATGAATTGGCTCTTTGTTTATATATATTAGGTGAGCTTATATAACAAGTAAATGTATCTAAGATAAGTCTAAAATAATATTCAAAACGCATTTCCAGTATTCATAAAGTCATGTCTGCTCTACACCACTGTGTGCAAATTAATACGAGCCTTTTTGCACTGTGTACAGTTCTTTATTTGTATATGACACGATCTTTTTGCAAAGCTGACTCCCATCGCACCAAGCTTCTATATTATACATATGTCATTTTAAATATCTAAAAAGATATTGTTAAAGATCACTGAAATAACGACCTTGTATTTTCATGCTATCAAGGAAAGCTAGCTCAAGCTATCAATCACAGTTTTTCGGTATATTTGGTACCAGAGTATTTAACTATTATCCTATGGATTCTATTTAAGATGGTTTTATAATACAATTAGGACCTGGAGAAATGTTTATAAAAATCTGAGACATACCCTGATGGATTTTAAACGGGGAACTGCATTAAAGGTAAGTTAAGGCGAAATTGAAGTCTCATGGATTTATTGAGCGGTATTGATTATAATAAAGTCTGTGGAATTCAAAATTGGTTGCCATAGCCTTGATAGGTTAATAATAGAATTCAATTGCTTAAGA
Organism: Blastobotrys buckinghamii (nom. inval.); assembly: GCA_030579975.1. Lineage (NCBI taxonomy): Eukaryota > Fungi > Ascomycota > Dipodascomycetes > Dipodascales > Trichomonascaceae > Blastobotrys > Blastobotrys buckinghamii (nom. inval.). Next base: position 5,746 of record JAKTSB010000339.1, read on the forward strand.
AATTGATCTATGGATATCTAATGGCGAAATAGGAACTGAATTAATATTTATAGATATGCTGTACTGGATCCATTATAATGAAATATCTTTAGGATGGAAATTTGCTATGTGCTGTGAAATTATCAGCTTCCACCGTTCCAACTTCACTGATATGAAAAGTAATTGACCTATTACGCGTAAAATTACAGCTCTAGGACACACCATTCAAATATTTGGGCAGTAATTATTTGTACAATTCATTAGTCTATTATAATAGCTTATCTGTAATCAATTTTGGTATAAACATACTTTAAAATCATTGTCAACTTCAAATACTACAATAAGTTATATCTTGTTGGTAAGTCCAATTCACCAATGATAACTTTTTATTGAACTATAAATTCAAACCTATGTGCATGGCTATTAACGGTAAATTCGGGTGTTTTTTTCAACTAGCCTATAGAATACACACAAGAACCACACTGGCTAGTTTGAAACTCGATTCAGTCTTGTAATTTGATACTTTATTGAAAGCCCCTAATTATCTCGAGAGTAGTAATGGGCTGCAAATATTATGACTGGTCACTTTAATGATAACATTTTCCCGAATTCTTAAAACCTTCCAGAATCAAAACTTGGAATAATAGTACTAAGTTAAAAGGGTTGACACTTCCAAATCTGATGTGGAAAAAATTCTACTCAAGACATAAGGTGGGGTAAAAAAACTTTTAAAAAATTTTCCCTCGATCTGAGATTTAAAACTTGATAATATACTTCAAGCTGGTTCAGTAAGGATTAGGCTTTGAAATGTCTCGGGCAGTTGAATTTACTATAGGATTATAATAGGATATTAGCGGTTTTTACGTGCTTTCTAAGTCACGGAATACCATGGTAGTTAATGATGTAGAAGGGAGGTAGTTTTCAGATCTCGAGTTCCTATACTGGTAAAGTAGTTTTAATACAAAGCTTTTCTGTGGGATTCGATCTTAGATACTCGATACTCTAGAAATAATTTTATAAACTTACCGCTTCCTCCAATAGAATAAAAATTCTAAATTAAAATGCAATTTTGTAGTTGAATAACAATTAACATTGTATATCTTGAAAGTTCTAGGCAACTATGTCACGAGAGGGTTCTTTATATTTGATTAAAGATCTCTTAAACTCTACCAGATACTTAAGCGTCCTGTCTGCCTGTCTTGGAGAATAATCCTATAGTAATTATAAAATCCTTTGACAACTCGCTATGTTACTTGGCTAAATATAAAAGACTTTGATTCAAACCTTAATTCTATCTCTAATAAAAAAGGGGTACATGTGTCAATTTGACAAGATATCCAGAGAAAAAAAAAGTTAAATTCATTTTTTTACATCTTTATTACAATATTATGACATTATAATGGTTCAATATATGGATAAGCGAAATAAAAAATATTTAAATAATCACGAGTATTATTAATTGTAATTACAGCCATAGCGCATACAATACATCCTCTTAGTAATGCTTGGTCAATCATCTAAAGCATAAAGTTACATCCAAAAAATTATTCTACATTTAGATAACTTGCTCATTTATTCACTCAAGTTTAGATATCTCGATTTTCAGCTAAAATCTACTTTTTTTTTTTTTAATCATGCTTTTTCTAATAAAATTTTTCAAATTAGTAATGGGTTATGGTTCTACTGTGCATATGGAATGCATGTAGGGTTCTCATTGCGTGCAAGCTGCATAAAGTTACCCTTAGCCAATCTCTTGACAAAAAATACGTAAAGATGCGCAGATCTTTAAACTTGTCAACCCTATTATGAATCCACCATATAATACTACAATAATGACCAGCGTAATCATAAGAACGGGCTTTGTAAATTCAGATCTAGAGTTGGATTTCATTACTGTGTCAAATCTACTATCTTTATCGTATATTTAAACGGCCAGTGACTTTAATTTTATTAGATATTTAAAGACTTTGAAATTGTTATTACAAAGCAACAAAACGATCAAATATTTAGCTTATTTAAATCTATGGAAACAGTTCTATACCATGGTACAAGTACATTGTACCTGTGTCTCTGCACATAGCGCCCAAATAGACTATAGCTGGCTAAATTGTAGTAGTAGCTCAAAATTTGTAGAATTTCAAAATTTTTGCATTGGCCTGGGTATAATTGTTGAAGACTATCAGTGGTTTATCAGTAGAATCTGGAACATGTTTATTTGACTATCTATTCTTTACAAATTCTAAAAGAGCATTCTGTATTTCACCAAGTTTGAGTATAATTATAAAATGCAATAGATTTTTCTCCCTGAGTACTATCGGCCAATTAAATTATCGGAATGAATCTATTAGACAAAGTTTCATATCAGTTTCTATAGGTGTCTTGAGTTCATTTAGACAAGCTTAATTGTTGCAATCCAGTTTTATTATCTGGATAATAAATCAGAGATAGCCGGTCAAACTAAATGATATTTGAAGTTGATAAAAATAGAAATTACTTCAGTTCTATTATAAAATAGCTACTTTGAAATTTTTTTGCTAAATACTTGTATAATTTATCATTTTTAAAGATCTACAAATCGATTTTCATTTCCTGAATGGGCAACTTACATTCTGTAAGCTTGGAAAAATTCCAACTACCTGGTACAGATAAAGAAAAATATTGAAAATGACAAATCAGAGATTCCGGATTAACCATTAATCCGCCGGCACGGATACAATTACACTGTACTAGTGCTTAAACAACAGCGGTTTTTTTCTGTTGCAGTTGAATCTCATCGGTTTGATGCGATGACCACGATGGATTTTGAGCGGCGCATGACTGTTTAAAGCGCCAAAATTTACACACACACACACAAAAACTATGCTTCAGTAATGGTAACGGGCTCACCGTTTCAAATATAATAGCTTAATTATTAGAATCTTGGTGTGATGAGCATTGAACATCCACGATCTATTGAATGAGTTACGATAATTAGAACGTTGAAACTGTTAGCCATGTATTCAGATTTGCCAGCTTTTATAGATATGATAAAAGAATCTCAAAAACTTCATTGAGATTTATATCCATTTGTATATTAGCATGAATAGAAACTGAGAATGCCTGCTAGATTTTTGATACTCTGGGGCCGTTTGCTTTCGTTCCCCACGGTGTCTCTGAATGGCTATGAGAAACATTAGCGCCTTAAACCCATGGTATTTGGTCTTAAAACAGGGTGAAGCCTCATTATCACTGGATAGTAAGCTACCAGAAGCGTCTCATGGTTCATGTTGTGAATGTTACAAATGACGATATTCATAGTATTAAGTCATAAAATCAAGCAGTTTTAAAAAAGTTTACTATAGTATACGCAATATACTGCAAATATGGGCAGAACTCAAGAATCTTTCTGGTCCTTTTTTGGACTTGATAATATATGCAAACTGAGTTTATTTCCTATTCCATCTTGAAAAAATAATACTGAGAGTTTACTTACTACTTTTTAACTCAGTTGGTCATGAGCTTGCATACATTTGATCGTTGAATTACTCTTTAAACAATAATTTAAAGCATTACACGTATCAATAAATACAGGAATAATAGTATACCATTTAAGCATGATTTTATCTTTAATTTAGTACTCTTCTTCAATATTTTCATAACACAAGTTCTTTAAAAAACTCTATAAAAATCCGAAACACGGGCCAGAGTTATAACTTAGCAATCTATAGTGATAAATTTTTGGGGGCAATATTTTCTCTGCATACTTGAACATTTTAAGCTTATTGGATTATAGAAGTGTCCAATAAAATGGATCTATTATTCAGGATGATTCAATAAAAGTTTAATCTGAAGCATAGCTTAACCTCCAAAGCTTAAAAAATTCTTGGTAAAGTCGCTATAGGCAGCTCATATTGGAGGGTCGCGCTCTTCATCAAGTCATTCTCCATTGTTTTAAGACCCCACCTTGACTCAAAATTTTGTTTTTCCGATACATTCAACGGTACCAACATGAGATCAATTGTCAGACTTGCCCTATCACAGCTTAAGAAAAAAATTCTCAAGTATCCACTCATGCAGTAGGCTTGAAATAACTTGAAGAATTCAATCATTCGCCCTACTCTATAAAGAGTTTATTTTCAAGCCTTTTTTGAACACATACACCCAAGCAATAATAGAATAAACAGCTACTTTTCCAAATATTAGAGCTTCTATTTTAACTCTGGGAAAGAGAGAGAAAAGGTGCAATTGTTCATGCTATAAAATCTCCACAAGTGTTCTTTTGGGTAAATCCTTCATAATATTTTTAGTATGGTAATATTGATTAAACTCGATTTTAATTCAATTTGATGGTTGTTGAAATTCATAGGCCAATAACATTGATGGATGTTTGGTGAATATAAAAAGTGCAATAGTAACAATTAACACAGAATAAAAGATGTATTTTTTCCGAGTTCAAGGATTGTCATATTTCTTTCTTGGTGGTGAGATATTCCATCTCATTATATATGCATCATCGCCGAAAGCTAGCCCCGAGTATGGTATTGATGAATGAGATTACCCCGTTCATCGCTGAAAATCTATTTAACAGCCTCACTAAAAGAATCACTTGAAAAAATAGATGATCTTCTCATCAAGTTCAGCCTCACTTCAAACGCATTTCCGTTCTTCCATAAATACTGCACTAAGATTTTGTTCGCTCATAGAACCAATCAAATACTGAAAAATTTCAGTGTCAAGTTGTTGAACTCAAGTTTTCGTCAAAAGTCTAAGAATAAAATAAGTTTCCCCACGTTTTCTTCAATAAACTTCAATGATTCATGAACCATTTTTACATGATAGTGTACCAAATTAGACCCTTGAAAACATATTTTTTGTAGCTATTTGATGAATAAATAGAATAACAAATACACTACTAGAAGTAATGCAAGTTAGACTTGAATTATGAAATACTATTCATCACAACTCCATATGTATATATATATATAACAATGAAATTCCAAGCATCGAAATATATCTGAATACTAGAATATTACACCCTTCAGAAATAAACTTATAATTGTGTAATTGATAAAGTTCTACTACCCCACCTTTTTTTTTCTCTCTCATGGTACAAAACATGTTTTAAAATTAGAAGGTTGTAAAACTATCCTAAAGGCGAACTCTATTATCAGTTATTTCTTTTTTTTTTTGTCCTTTTATTGATAAGTATCAATCAAGGAAAGTAAATTTGCAGATCCAAGACATCATATCTTTACTTTTTTTTTTTTTTTTATAACAAGAAAATTTTTTAGGCGGTTTGGTTGAACGCGATAGTAGGCACGCGCGGCCCTATACTTTTTTCCCCCCGTAAAAAAAAAAAAAGTAAAGGTAACCTCCAACATGCTTCAAGTACTTAAAGTATCGACATTCCTCAAGTTTTTTAATTATCAAACCAATTTTTTTTTTAATATTTTTTTTGCATTTATTATTTATTAACTATTCAACTAGAGCATTTTTTAACATGAGTAAAGAAAAGATCGGCACATTCGAAGATGTGGTAGATGATCTTCCACACCCTCAAAAAGGCGAATTACTTGAAGGAAGAAATAATGAAGAAGTTCACCGTGGTTTGAAGTCTAGACATATTCAATTAATTGCCCTGGGGGGATGTATAGGTTCCGGGCTTTTCGTGGGCAGTTCGAATCTTGGTTTGTTTGGCCCTGCATCATTATGGTTGTCCTATGTTGTTATGAGTTTCGTTATTTGGAATATGGTGAACATTATGGGTGAAATGGCATGTTGGCGACCTTTGGCCGGTACCTCTCCGACACAATTTGTGCGCGACTATGCCGATCGGAGTATGGGGTTCGCGACCGGTTGGTGTTATTGGTATGCTTATGCATTTTTAGTTCCAAGCGAATTGGTTGCAGCGGCATTGTGTGTTGGTTATTGGACAGATATTACTCCTGCCGCGTGGATTGCTATTGGCTTGGTTGTAGTCTTATCATTGAATGTTGCACTTGTCAAAATTTTTGGTGAAGTTGAGTTTTGGTTTGCATCTATTAAGATTATTGCAATTTTAATATTGATTATGACAAGTTTGATTATAATGTTAGGTGGTGGTCCAGATCATGATAGAAAAGGTTTTAGATTCTGGAGACATGATGCATTTAAAGGTTATATTCCACAACAAGATCCAAATGCAAAGGTTAACCAAGACACTGCAGCAGGTAGATTAAGTGGGTTTTGGTATGCAGTTATTAAATCTGGGTTTTCATTTATTACAAGTCCAGAATTGTTGTCTATTGCAACTGGTGAAGCACAAAGACCAAGAGCTAATATTGCAAAAGCTTCAAGAAGATTTATTTATCGATTATGTTTCTTTTATTTAGTTTCTACTTTATTGGTTGGTTGCATTGTTTCAGCAAATGATCCAAGATTAATTGCAAATGTTGGAGGTAGTGATGCATCTGCAAGTCCATTTGTTATTGGTATTATGAGATCTGGTATCAAAGTTTTGGATCATGTTATCAATGCATTTTTCATCACCTCAGCTATTTCAGCAGGTAATGCATTTTTATACTCTGGTAGTCGAACATTATACTCTTTAGCTATGATTGGGGAAGCACCAAAAATTTTCAAACGATGTACCAAAGGTGGTATTCCAATTTGGGCTGTTTTAGTTACCGCTACTCCATCTTTATTAGCGTTTTTAACGGTTTCATCAGCTTCTGCTAAAGTTTTTAATTGGTTTGTTAATTTATCAACTATTGCAGGTTTTATTGGTTGGATTGCAGTTATGATTGCATATATCAATTTTAGAAAATCATTAATTTTAAATGACGTTATCAAGACTAGACCATATAAAGCTCCATGGCAACCATACAGTACTTATGTTACATTGTTCTTGGTTATCTTATTTACTTTAACAAATGGGTTTACAGTATTCATCAGTGGTAACTGGAACATTTCTGACTTTATTGCATCTTATATTACTTTACCATTATTTTTTATTTTATATTTTGTTCATAAAATCTGGACTAAAAATTGGAAATTTGTATTAAAATCTAATCAAATTGATGTTACAACTGGTTTGGATGAATGTGATAGAATTGAACAAATGTATCCACGACCAGTTCCAAGAAATATGTTGGAACGATTCTGGTTCTGGGTCGCATAATTTATTATTATCTATTTTTTTTATTATTATCCTATTTTTATTTATGTATTTATGAATTCTATTTTTGCTAACGTCTTTGTTTTATTTGTTTTGTCTTTGTGTAACAGTATTATCTTTGTAGATTTATTCGAGCACTTGAATTGAAATCATTATTAGTGAAATATGACTGATCAACTATATATTGTTACTCCAAATCGATGTTACAATTAAATGGATATTTCTCATTGTTTGAGTTTAGCAGGTATCCATCTCGTTGGTACCAATTTTCAACGTGGTTGTGCGGCTTGCTTTTTTTTTTTGCGAACAACCTTTTAACGGTGTATAATCTTGAAACGGAGTGGCTTAATTATTTATAAAGATGTCATTGATATTGATCAATGCCGATCAATCGGTGCAATGGCAGTGACCGTGTGCGGCCCCAAAAATATAAATTTTGTAATTTTAAGCAATTATAATTAACGATCATCACCCAGGATTTATCCATCAAAGATCATTTATCGATCCATTTGATTTATCCATATGGATTCCACGGATACATATATAGATATAATCATAGAAGACAATTTATAAACTTAATTTTAAGGATTTGTGAATGTAGCTTGATGAAGTGCCAGTACTGAGTTGGAAATTTTTGATTTACTTCTATAGTTAGTACTTTGAATTTTGTAGTAGTCAGAACAATGTGAAGCTTTAATAGAAATTTGTTTATTATATATTTTATTCCTTGTTGGTGTATACCTCAATCGATTGATTACTTGTACCTATAGAAGAGACCTAAAAATTAAATTTGATGTGTTTATATACATATAAGTCCCCACATGTATCATTTTGATGAGCCTTTCTAGATTAGTATACATATATGCATGGTAGCTAAGGTAATCTGACATCAACGGATGAATTGAAAAGGGGTAAAATTACTATAGAGTGTATCCAATTCTACCTACAAGCTTGTACATGTAAAATTTGAATCTCGGCGAATTCTAAAACTTAAGTGTATCCTCAATTTTATTAATGATGCTCGAGTGAATGGCATATATCCGATCGTCTATAGGAATTAATTAATTACAGTAGCTAGGGTGGATTTCCATTGTACCATTTGGTATTCTAGAATTAATTGTCATAGTAATATTTGAACTTTATTGATCTTCATAATATATGAGTCAAGACGCGTACACATAACCAGGAATAATACTAGTATTTTAAAATAAATCTTATCAGGCTTTGAAAGTCCACTTAAATATATCTATAGGGATATTGCATTTGATTGAATCAGCTACAATTTATTACTTACTGTAGAAATTCTACTTTAGTATACTGGTACCTGTTTATTTAGCTCTTTATAGACAGCCCTCACTGCCATCGGGGTTCCGGTACCTAAAGTGTTGTGAACGTTTTTTTTTTCTTTAATTATTGGGCCATTTTAACATAAAGAATCACCATTTAACTTAGCAGTATCCAAATGTTTTATGATTTGATCTGAATAAAATCACTTGGGCTATTTATTGATGAACTCCTTCTCAATGCTGGGAAATCTGAATTTAAAAAAAAAAAATTCTTTTACCAACGAGGTTTGCTGGAATTATAGATATTCTGGTATGGCTTAGTGTGGTTTCTCATTCAGTAGTTAGTGTTTTAGATATCGGAAGATCAATGATAGGTCGGAGTTACTCATTGGGAATTCTTAAGATCATAACTCGACATACATCAAGTTAATACTGTATTAACTGGGTCACTATTGTTTAATATACTATTGTTTGACAACTATTAAGGACCCTCTGGTATCGTATATCTAAAAATCCAACAAGGTTTGGTAGAGAGCGAGATCATTCTTCAAGCAATAAAAACTCGAAATCTATTCTTTGACCAGAATAAAAAAAGAGAATAAAAGATTTGCTGGAGGGACATGAGGATCTCGTCCGTTCAAATCTTAAAAAAAAGGGAGGCCGAGGGCACTGATTATAGAGAGATAGTTACGTAGGGTAGACATGCAATAGATGCTTTCTATTTTTACCAACATTCATTTGGTAATTGGTTTAAATTGATTGAAACAGGTTGGATTGGTTACATCTCTTGAATTAATGCCTATTACAACTTACTATACCAATAACATGAGTTTTTGGTTTTTGATTAAAATACTTCTTAGGATTAACTTTTTATAACGTTGTAATAAATAAAAGTAACATGCTTATTTCATGGCAGTTGATTTTAATAATATGTATAGCCATAGTAAGTAGCCAATATTTGTTGATCTAAAAAATTGTTCTGATGTTGTAAATTATTGTCTTTCTGATTACGTATCTCATTATTTATTGTGGATTGATACGGCGCTAGCCACATCATATATGGATGTATAAAATTACCTACACTGATATATGTATGTATGAATCAGTTCAGTAGGTTTTCGGCGCCGTAAGACAATCTTAAATTTGCACGGGTACCTTTTTATCACGCATTCATTCCACGCGTGTCCGCTACTCCATGGCATTTTGTAGAAGCTTTACTAAATAAACTGAATACTCTGTGTATATAAATAAATCAATGCTATCTGAGAACTTTGCATGTACTTGTACAAGGTTGTCCAAACCAGCGCTGTAATTAAACCACCACAAATATATGTATACTATATATACATTGTATGTATGAATACCTAATTGTATGTTATAGAAACACGATTTCAATTCTTGGGTCAGTATTTGATTCCATTTCTTTTAATGATTGTTGTTCTTCACTTACATGTTCTAATGTAGTTTATACGGACCTCGTATGTATACTAATGATAGAAAGTAATCTACAAATATAGAGTTGACAACCCATATATACGGTAACAATCGATAATGCTTTCATTCTATCAACGAAGAATTTCCGGTTCTATAGTTTGATAATTCTTATCTCATTCAAATGAACCCTTAATAGTAATTCATTGTCTTTTGGCACACTAGTCCATGTAAGCACACCTAATATTCTTGTACACGTTGTTGTTATCATTCGCATATTTTGCAAATATTTTAGGTGATGAAACTATAATGAGGAAACTTTGAGTAAATATAAAAAATCAAAATACTTATAATATGATTATTACGGAGAACCAATAATTTATCAATACAAAAAAAACTAATCAATTAAAACTAGAAAAAAGGTATCAATATATAATTATAAAAAATCAACTAATTTGGGCTTTTCAAATTAGCATGAGAAGCCTTTTTTGATAGCCCACTAGTAGTATACTTACTAGGTTTTCGTTTAGTTGGAGACGATGGACCAGGTGAATATGATGGATTTGATGAAGAAATAGAAGTATCAACAGTCAAAGAAACTTTTGAATTTCTTTTGTTCAACTTAATTGGTGAAGTACTAGATTGAAATCTTGCTGGAGAAGAAGTACCATCTGTTGAAATAGCTAATTTCTTTAAATACTTTTCCCATGAATGTTTTGGAACTGTAATATCATTATTCCCAATTTCAATAAAGTATACATCTTCTGTTGCCTTATTATAATCATCAGGCTTAACTTTGCTTTCTTTAAATCCTGTAATATATCCACCATAAAGCCCATCAATATCAGTATTATCATAACATTGGTATAATCCATCTTTTATTCTAATTGTTGTAGTAGATTTGATAGCAGCAGCTACCCTCACTTTGATAGGATAAAAGATACTAATGTCATCATTAAAATGAAGAGCAATCGATTGATCAATTTATAAGCAATACCTGCTAATGAGAGTGGACCATCTTCTAATACTAATCGTACAGCTTTAGTAAATCCACCATCAATTTTCAAACCTTGTCGAACTAAATACTGCCCATACCGAAATAAATGCTTTTTGATAGCTTCTAATGGCATACCGGTTTCAATTTGAACAGTAGTAACAGCTTCGATACTTTTATAATCAAACTTGGATCCATGAACTGTATATAATGATCTGATAGACTTTTTTATTTTTCTATTATCCTCATCATTAACAAAGAAAACAACACCTTCCTTTTCGTATAACCTGTGACTATTTATAATACATTTATCAATATAAGGTTGAACTTTTTCAATTTCAATATTTTGACGTCGGTAATACTTATTAAATACCAATTCAACTAATGTTTGTTTCAAACAACCTTCAAATGGAACTTCTGAATTGATATACTCTATGGTATTTGTTGGATGTTCAATATCTTTTAAATAACCCATATTTTCCAAAGTAAGTCTAATAATCTTCTTTAAAATTTCTAATTTCCAAAATTCATCTTCAATAATATCTAATGCTCTAAATTCCTTTTCTTTTAGAAATTCAAACTCATCAATGTTTTTTGGCACAGTTTTAACTGAAGCAAAGATTTCATTAACCAAATTCTCTTCTAATGCGACAATACGCTCACCAACGAAATGAAACCATCTGGAATTATTAATGTACCTGATAGTATTATTTTTAACTTTTGTAAAAATAAAAGTTTCACCTTCAACTTCTTGAGATTTAAAATAATTATAAACCTTATTGAATAATAAATCCATTGTATCACAGCCTTCAATAGTAATACACTTTTGAATTAAAATTGAAAATTAGAAATCAAACTTTTCCATAACAATTATTTGTAATTTATTGTTGGTCTTTTTAATAGTATAATCATATAGCAAAGATCTTACAACATTTTCAATAATCAAGTCAATAAAAACCTGATTTGGTAATTCCTTTTTAACATAATCAGTTAATTCTTGCAATGTTAAAGGAGTGCTATTTAAAGCATCAACCACAATAGATTTAATCTTTGAAACAATTTTAGTATCAATTAAATGATGGCCAGAAGAATAAATCAAGTGATTTTTAAATTTGCACAGTTTGAAAATAGTTGTTCTCCAGTTTTCGTCCCAATTAGTAGAATTAGGTTGCAGCATTTTAATTAAATATTCATCAGTAATACCTGGATTAGATTTGATAATTCCTTTAATCAAATTCAAATTGAAAACTTTCTGATTATTGAAAATCAAGAATTCTCCATTCTTTTTAATCTTAGGATTAGCATTAATGGATTTCAATACTGGTTTTAACCAATTTTTACCTTTAAATGATGGATAATCTTTAACAATTGAACGCAATAATTCTTTATAAGTTGTTTCAAATAAATCATTAACTTTAACCCCGACTTCTTTGAATGCAGTAGTAACAATTGATGAAAGAGATTTGTTTAAAGCAGGAATTGGCTCCAAATTTCTTTCTTTGTTGAATTATTTGTATTTTACACATTCAGGGAAATTTTTATTCAAACATTGATGATTGAAATAAGATTGATAATTTCCATCTGGATCATTGAATACAACATCAATATTACCATCATTCATTTCATTACCAAAATTAATAATAAAATAAATAGTAACATGAGAACCATATAATTGTTTCAATTCTAGGTATTTGATTCTATTCTTGCTCAAAAAATAATCTAAAGTGTTAGCCTTCAATGACCAATCATATGCGCTACCATTACAATCAATAGCTTCTTGAATATATGATGGATCGATATTAGCATCAATAACTTTTTGAATTGAAGAACCAGGTCTTAAATTATTAGTTGCAAAATATTGACCAGTTGAAACAGAAAATGCATCAATATTATCAAAAGATTCATCAAACACCAAATTTGCAAAATCATCCATATCTGGTGCATCAGTAGTAGTTGGATTATTTTGACAATGAGGACCTGGTTTAATTGTTTGATTAAAATCACCACCAATATTGATACAGTTACTTGGAATATTCCATTTTTGTTTAATACTGGATAAAAAAATGGTCAATTTTTCATTGAAATCAATTCTTTCACCTGAACCTTGAACTGGTGCATAAATTGCACAAATAAGTTGTTGTTTAATTTGATTACCAATTTTAAAGTCAACAATAGCACCAGTGACTCTTTTTCGGTATTTTGGATCTAAACTATCATAAGGTAACTGTTGATAGTTGATATCGTTTTTTAATAACAATATTGGCAACCTTGCTCATTATTTCTGATAGTAACAAAGTCAGTGTGTTTATTAATAAACTGATCAAACTCAACTAATGATCTTTTTGAACTATCAAAGCTAGAGTTGGTTACTTCAGTAATTAATACAATATCTGGTGTATTTGCAGATCTTTTAACTTTAAAATCGACTAAACTTTTAATATCGTTTGCATCAAAATTAGATCCAGTAATTGCATTAACATTTTGCTTTAATATCAAAAGTCGTTGGTACCAGCACACCTTGGTTTTGAACCATGGAAACTTTGAAATGTCCATTCTTGACTGTTGGAACATTTGCTCTGTTATATTGAGTAAAGTTTGTTTTAAATTGACACGTTTTAATTGTACCAGGTTTCACTTGAAAAAGTAATTGACTATTAAAATCAGCAATAGTATTTTGTCCAGATTGATTCTCCAGATTGAATTTCACTTGTAAATCTTCAACATCTTGTTTGATATCACCATCTAATTCATCAATATCATCATCTACCTCATCAATATCATCTTCAACATCTTGTTTAATATCACCTATGTTAACGTTGTTTCAAATGCTAACGTCGTAACAAATGCAAACGTTGTATCAGAGTCGCATAAGAGTTTGTTAAAAGCAGACGATGTGAAACGATGTGTAAAAGAGATGATTGATTGCTATGAATGGTGTTTTAGTTAGGAGAAAATTTTATTGTATAAAAGAGGAGTATTTTCTCCAACTTAAATAATTAATAAATTATCGCGAATAACTTAGAGTTTATCTACTGATAAAGATAGAACTGTAGTAGTAGAATCAGCAGAGAATGGCTGAACAATTAA
>JAKTSB010000340.1:0-19647 GCA_030579975.1 Blastobotrys buckinghamii (nom. inval.)
GTTATCCTGGTTCAATCTCTTTAGTCTTTTTCCCCATCTTTCTATAAAAGTGCAACTTTTTTTTTTTTTTTTTTTTTTTTATCTCTGATTGAACCTGCGGTGAACTCAGGCAATCATAACTTTTGCACGAGGAAAATGCATTGAACGAACACTTCAGTGGTGCTCTAGCACGCCAAAGCTACTTGGCAGTGTGGGGCTCTCATGTAAGTCCGATTCTGCCCCTTCAACGCCTTTTACACCTGACGCTTCTGGGACTCGAACCTTAGACCGTATGCATACCCACTAAAAACCCCGCCGGGAACCGATCCCCGTTAGCAGCCTGGAGATAGGGGGACAGCTGGAGTTACGCTGTCGCTTGGAGAACCCTGAGGGAGTACATAGCTAAACCAACTGGGCCACAGAAGGTGTACTATCCCTTTTTTAAATAACTTCTAAGTAATTAGATAGTAATGATAAATTGTAAAAAAAAAATTGTCATTTTCAACAAGTTAAAAAGCTTCAATGGCCAAGTTGGTAAGGCGCGACACTAGTAATGTCGAGATCGTAGGTTCGAATCCTGCTTGAAGCATTTGATTGTATCTTTTTTGTACCTATCGTATAGAGGAGAGGTAAAGCGTTTCATCATTCGAAAATTCAAAACTTCTAGTTTGATATGATGCCAAAAATCATTCAATTTGATAGTTGAATAATAGAGTTATACTGATGCAAAGTTGTATGAAAATTCAAAATTATGTTGAATTTTTTTCGATTCGGGCGGGGATCGGATTCAGGGGGGTTTGACATGCGCGCGACAGGTCAACGCGCGGTTTATCGTAATAAGGATGCTACTACAGCTACTATTAACCATATCTAGCTGTTATATAAACAATTTATTGGTTAGCACTTCTGTGTACTTGCAATATAAACTTGACTGTACGCATGGATAGCATATATAGGTATACATATACTAATTAATTGCTGGGCCTGCTTTGTTTAGATAACAAATATTTGGACATATATACTTCTTCTGATAGTTTAGATTCAATTGTAATAATGATAAAACCATTAAAAAAGTGAACTAAGTCTAGAAAGCATACTGTATAAAGTCTGATTATATTTTTGATGCAAATATCAGTTTAGTATATTTAAATACTGTACGTACCAAACCACAAAATATCAATTGCATTTTGTGTAGTTTTTGAGGAAAAGAAAATATAGATGTAGGAATAAAAGAAGTTTTATTATAATATATATATATTTTTAATTAAATTTGATATCTAAAATTAGTGGAGTAAAAGATTATCAATCTTTACAAACATATAATTCTGATATCCATCAAAAGATACTACTTTTTTAGCATTAACAGATAAGAAATTCTGAAAGTCATCTTTATCATCATATTTTTATAGTTTATCTAAAAGGATAAGCTTAAATTTTAAATACCAATATGAACCTGGATAGCAACACTGATAGTTTATCATTAGATCTTATTAGTTTAATAAATTCTAAGTAATTTTGCCCATTATTTTTATCATCTAATGGCAATCCTTCACGTAGCAGAATCTTTACACATTGTTGGTACAATCTGAAAAAATCAGTAAGACTTTTAGCTATTGACAGCAATCATAAATATCTATAAATCCGCTAGTCATAGATAATTCTAGTCGAGATTGATATAAGGGTTTTTTAACTGCCTAGATATTTCCTCTATTCTGTGTAAATTATCATTTATTGGAGTCTAAAGAAAAAATATTAAAAGGATAATATGATTTAAATTTGGAACCCAAATTTAAGTAGTTACTATGCTTTTGCAATGACGTTTCTTAATGTTGACTTACAAATAGATCTTTTGAATCCATCAAAATAAAATATCATCTTACTTAGAACCGAATGTTGCGAGCCGGATTCAAAAATGTCAAACAAAATCTAATAATAGACTAATTTCAAAATAATTACATAAAAAATTAAGCACAAAAATAAATTATTATATTAAAAAAAAAAGAAAGAAATAAATAGCAATATTATAATTTAAACAGACTGTTTAAAAGGTCTAATCCAATTATGTTGCCCCAACATTTGAGCTCCATCAGCTTGGTGATCATTAAAACCGTTATGCTTACTTGATATTTTCTCTCCAATTCTTTTTGATTTTGTATCATTATCAATTGAATCAGAATCATAATTTTCATCATTATGACGTGGAACTGTTGCAACACCAGGTTTTTTTATATTGAATCCTACATTTGATGGAAGGGGGTGACTTAGTGATGGTAGACTAGATTTAGCTGATGAAAATTTGTTAGTATATTCTTTAATTGATGGATAATTCTTCATATGAGATTCACTTACTAGAGGTTGAGAAAGCGTTGGTTGATTGGCTGATGGAATATAACGTTGATCATTTAATGATGAGTAATACTCATCAGTAAAAATTTCATCATCATCAGACAAGACATCATGGTTTGTACCAGAATCGTTATCACTATGTTGTTCTTTCTCTGGCGAGAAATCTTCATTATGCCAACCTTCACTGGTACCTTCAACATTGATCTGTTTTTCTGCCATAACATCATATAAAGCATAAATTTGATCAGCTTTAACTTCCATATCATTCATAATAGCTTTTAAACTTTCAGCAACTTGATGGCGTTGTTTTCTTTGTTTTGAAGGATCATGACCAGTATAATCAGTAGTTAGATCATTATATTGTTGTTTTAATACTTTATATTCTCTTGCTAGACCATCCAAAATTAATTTGATTGATTCTTCAGCAGTTGTACTAGGTCGAATGGAATTCTCACCCCAGCTAGGCATTCTTTTCAATGTAGCAGTTGCGGCTGAAAAAGTATAAGGGTAATCATTAGTTGGTAATGTTGGCTTATCATCGCTGAATTTACTTCCAAATGGATAAGAGCTAGAGTTTGTATTATTTGCACCTGGATGGTTCTCACTTTGAACATATTTTTTATGATTTTCATTTTCACAGGCCCAAGTTGGAGATTTAGAAGAACAAATTTCACAAGTTTGTGGCAATGATTCAATTACTCTGTCAACAAGCTTTGGAATTCGAGCGCTTTTAGAATTGATGGATTCATTTTTGTTATTGTTAGTATTAGAAGTGGTTTTATGAGACTGGGTAGTATTTGATGGCTTGGTTATATCAATTGGTGGTGGCAGATTGATTCTAGATGATGGCTGCGCCGATGCAACTGGCTGAATAGATGCACTATACCGTTGTTTATATTTATCAACAACTTGTTGTAACGCGTCTAATACAGAGTCATCAGCATCTTCCCAATTATCGGTTGATTGTTCGATAGTAGAGGCTGCTGATGTAGAAGGCGGTGTTGGTTGTTGAACTGGTTGTTGAACTGATTGTTGAACTGGTTGTTGAACTGGTTGCTGAACTGATTGATGAGTTGGGTGTGTTTGAGTGAAATGCAATTGTGGTGATGATTGTGAGTAATCAGCTGTTGAAGGCTCAGGAACTTGTTCCAAACTAGGTTGTACAGGTAAAGATTGAGCCTCTTTTGATACTTCACTATATTGAGAACTTTTATTGGATAATAATGAGACTAATAACTCTTTAATTTCCGATAAATCAGATTTACCAGATGATCCTTCAGATTGAGTTTGTATGCTTCCTGATGAACTAGGAGCTAAATTAGATGAGTTATCAACTTCAACTGAAGCTTCTGGTGTTTCCAAAACTCTAGGTGGTTCATCATCAAATCTAACTTCTCTTTTATTCAATTTATCTAGTGCTTCCTTTAATTTGGCTTGTAAAGAGTCCCGCTCTAATTTTAATTCACCGTAATCATTTTTACTCTGATTTAATTGATTCTCCAATGATTCGACTTTATCAGTTAAAGTTTTATTATCCAGTTTAAATGAATTCAAATCCTTAACATCATTATTTAATTTTTCATTCTCACTTCTCACTGTATCTAATTTTTTAACCAAATCATCCAATTTTTGCTTCAATTCATCTCGCTCTTCTGTAACTTTACCAGATTCATCTTGCTGTCGAGCACGTTCGTTATTAGCCTTAGCGTGTTTATCGAGCTGTTCTTTCATTGTAACTGCCATGGTTTTATACTTCTTTGCTCTTCTTTCCATTTCATCAGCTCTTAAATTTTCTTGATTTAAATTAGTTTTCAAATTACCAACTTTGGTATTCAGTTCATTAAATTTTATATAAAAATCTTGTTTTTCTTTTTCTAATTGCTCAACTTTCTTTTGAAAACTACCAAATGCAGTAAATAATGCTTGATCATCTGGATCTAATGGTACTGATACGATCTGTTTGTGGCTTGTTTTCTTTCTATTGTCACCACCTCCATTATTAGTTTTACCATGACCAGTTTCTGATGAAAATATTGATGATAATCCTGTTATATCTGGTAGATCCACTTCATCTGACCTTGTTTTTCTTGTATTAGTGTTAGTAAAATAATTATTGTTATTTCCAAAAAATGTGTCATTTTCTCTATAAGCACTTGGAATTACAAAATCATATTTCCCATCAGAAACTCTAGGAGTTTTACCTTGATTATTAGTATTAATAAACTCTTGCCGTTTTTTTGCAGATTGATTCTCTTTATTGTTAATAGGTTTCGAAGTTGGTGTTGTATTTTTTGTTGTAATTTTAGGAGGTGGTGAACCATCATCACTTGGAGAGCGTCTATTCCATGATAAATTTCTAGCTGGTTTCGTTCGACCCAATTCAATACTTGGATCTAATAATGAATCTTGAGTAAAATCTTCAAAGCCATTACCTTGTGAAAAATCTTTAAAATGTCGCTCAACTTCAGCTGTAGGTATGCGAGGTGATAATATGTTGTTTTCACTAGAACTGCGCTTTGGGGTCTTATTATTTACATTGTTTTTATTGATGTTTAGCCCATCTAAATTAGTTTCTGTAATTTCGAAATCTGATATATCCATGTCCAATGTTGAGTGTGCCTGAGGTGGTGATAATGTCATTGATGGTTATCAAATAATCAATAGCTAGATCTTTTAAAGGAATTCAAGCTACAAATGTTTTGAGGAATATAAAAATAATAATTGTAAAAAAAAAGTGTATGTGAGAAACGCGTCGGTATTCAAAAAAACATTAAAAAAAGTCGGTGGTTGGAAATTGGGACTAGATTTTTGTTATTGATTTTTTTTTATCCTCTTATTTATTTTACCGATAATTTGGAGCTTGGGTTTAAGCGGGAACAAATGGATACAAGCGTGTCTGACTCAAAGAGTAAATAAACACATCGCGTCGCCAGGGAGATCTCAGATGCGGCACTGGAGAGAAATTCTATTTCATTGTAACAAAAGAGCAGGTAAATTTTAAAAACGTCCAGTCATTTATTTCGTTAAATACTATATATATATATATAAATTATTATGCAAAAAGGTTCAAAAAATGCAATAGTAGTAATTGTTGATTACATAGAGTTCATACCTCTTGGTTCGAATGGGAATAGCAAAGATACGATGGTCATAACCCCAAATAAGGATGCAAGAATAAAGATAGGTGCTGGGGTGCTTACATTAGCATAGAACCCAACAACACCTGCAACAACACCCATAACTCTTGCCAAAGCAGCACCAACACCATTACCGGTAGCTCGACAATTAGCAGGTAGAGTTTCTGGAGTAAAAGCATATAAAGTACCGTAATACATATTTAAAAAGACATTGATACAACAATTGATTGCCAAATCTTGAGTTGGAGTTTTAACTTTTGTAGCATAAATAAACATAAAAGCCATAGTAATAATTGATGAAATTGCTAATGCACCTCTTCGTCCAACTTTTGGAATTTCACTAACTAATGCACCAATAATTGGACCTGCAATAGAACAAGCAGTAATAATAAAATTGTTTTTATAAGTTGTATCTAATGAGCCATCACCCATATCTGCACCTCGAGATGCTAAATATGCTGGTAAAAATGCGGTATATAATGGATATGCCAACCCAATTAAAGTCCATGATAACCAAACCATAACCGTATTGAAACCTAATTTCTTAGTAACAAATAAACCTTTCATATTTTTACCAAAACCAGTAAAGAAGAATTTTGGACTTAATTTTTGAGCTAATGATTTATCAGAATTATCATTTACAACAACACCACAAGCTTGTAAATCAGCTATAGTTAATGGATTAACAGTCTTACCAGATTTAGCCAACATATCTAAAGTTTTGATAGCATTTTCATCATTACCATTTGCAATATCATATTTTGGTGTTTCAACCATCTTAATAACAACTAGACGTAAAAATGCACAAATCAAAACAAATCCACCACATGCAATATATGTATATCTCCAGCCCATGTTATCTTTTCTTAAACAAGGATTAGCATCCCAATCTGCTTGATTCTTTCTTTGACCACCTTCACAACTGAAATTAGCAATAAATGGCCAGGCAAAAGCAGTTGTAACAATTTGACCTAAACCCCACCATAATGCCATTAGAGTTAGCATCCATTGTCTATCGAAAGGTAAAAATTCTAAAAATGTAACAGCATCTAGAACTAAATTACCACCAGCAAACCAATATGAAATACTTGATAATGATAAAACTGCAACATAATTCAACCCACCAGCTCCAGCTAAAGCAAAAATAGCTGTACCAAATAATGTAATATTAAATGCCAATTTTCTACCAATAACATCACTAGATATACCCCACATTAATGCACCAAACAGTAAACCTGTATAGTCCGCACTGATAACAGCATTGAATTCACCTTCTAATAAAAATTCATTACCAATAGGTGTTCTACAAACTGAGTGTAATAACGTTAGTAAAGAATCAACTGCATACCCCATCCCATTTAAACAAAATAATTTCCAATGATATGGTGTAAAACCGATTTGATTGATAGCATCATTAACTAGATTCATTTTCTTTGTAAGAGTATCATCTTCCATATTCATTAAAACTACATGTTCAGCTGCATAGAATACTTCTGATTGTGAGTCTGAATGATTATGTTTCTTATTATCGTTGAGATCTGAAGCCTGATTACTATCAGTAAGTAGTTCTGGTGACATAGACTTTTTCATTTTTGTAATTGTTTATCGACAGCTGGTTAGTAGAGAAAAAAAGGGTATCTAGAACAAATAATAAAAATGCTAGTAAAAGTGAATGAAAAATAATTGCGGAAAGTGGTTAGTTTATATATATCTCGGCTCTCCACAAGTAGTTTATGTAAGCCATGTAAAGGAAAAAAGTTTTAGCCGTTAATTTTTTCTATAAATCGTTAAAATATTTATCTTTACTTTTAGCTTTAAAATTAAAGGTGTATGCTTGTACTTTTAAAAAAAGTATCGATAGGTGGATGAGATTTAATTAAATGTGATAGCAGATCCCATAAAAAAAAAAAAAAAAAAAAAAAAGTGGGGCGAACAAAAAGCTTTATTGAGCCTCGAAACGCTATAGTACCAAATGCAAAAAAAAATTTCAGGCTGATTGGGGATTTGTCTCAGAAAAAGAATAGGCTACAAATCCGGTATTTAGCTACAAGCCTTCAAGCTCAAGTGCGTATTAGCTTCTGAGGTAAAAAGTTTTTCCCTGTATTTTCTCTACTGGTTTCAGTTACATTGTGAGAAATTGAAATACTCATCTCTTGTTTATTAGACTTGTTCAGGGTTTAGACGGGAAACTAGAATCTGTATAAACTACTGTAGGACAAATGGAGGGAAACTGCAAAGATGAAGAGAGCAATGTTTGGTACAGTATAGTAATTAGGGCTTGAATTATAGACTTGGATTCTCTACTCGATGTTAACCTCGTGCTACCCCCGGTGAACTGTTTTTGATTCATTTAGAATAACTAGAACATACTTGAAGCTAACGCGGCGAAAACTTTACCATGGCAGGTAGGATTAGTCCGAAATTTTTGATTATAATCCATATATAAAGCGACGATCGGCCGACTATGGATTTAATTCTAATGAGATTCATCTACCAGTACCAGGTATGTACAGGAATTTTTTTGTGTACATTCAGTTTAGATCATAAATAGTTTACACTTGCAGCTAGCATGATCGAATTTTACAGTAATGAGAACAGAAACATTATTTACTCATTTCAAATATTTGCTTAAAGATTGATCCTAGTTTAAGCAGTGTTACCTAATATTAATTGTGGCTGATAAACCTAATGCCTAATGTATTTATCGGATACCTGAAAGAAACTTTGAATGTGCTTTACTTCTTCAAAATGTTTTAAATATTGGATGATTGTAGTCCTGCTTGACTGAATTATGGTTCATATCAATCGGATATTATCCTACAACGCCATGAAAGCTATATATGTACATCATCAAAAGCATCATTGATTATCAAGATACAGAATCAACGCACGGCAAAATGGGCTTTTGAGACACATTAAATTCTCAAGTTATTATTATAGCTTAAAGCAATAGGGAAATACTGCATGCAACCCAAGGATTGAATTTTTTTTTTTTTTTTTTTTTTTTTTTTTTTTTTTTTCACCTGAATTGGGATAGAAGCCTTATGATTAGATAATTCCTGACCCAGCTATGGAAAAGAAAAAGATTGTGCTTTTAGTTCTATATATTTTGATTAATGGTAATTATTCCATATCTAATTATAAGGAGATGGATGTTTTTTTTATATTATACATGTAATCAATTCAATGAACCCTGAAATTGTGTTTCTTTGCAGTCCCTTCATAAGCTCATTATAAGGTTTCAAAACCATGTAGTGTCTTCAACTAATATCACAAAATAAAGTTCGACAAAGCTAAAAATCTGTAGCCGTGACTGTTTTTGAACTATAAATTTTCACCATTTTAAATAATAGGGGATGTAAATTTTGCTTTGGTAATTGCTCGAGTGGATCATTGATTTTTTAGAAATTAGTAGATAAAATAAATACTATAGAAATACTTATTTGAAAAGTCAATTTTTTTATGAGTGTCTCTAAACAAAATAGCCTCTAGAGCTGTCTAGATTAAAAATTTATAATTAGTGAAATTCCTGGATTCCATCCAGGGCTAAAAGTATCATATATCCTTTAAACCTATTTCTCATCCATGATATTACTCCAAATTATCCATAACAGCATTCTACCCAGTATCTCAGTGCCAGTTCACAGCTGAGGATCAAGTATTGAATATACTATAGTTGATGAAACATAATGAATAAATCGCCGCAGAAATGCACGGCTAAAACTCTGACAGCCTGAGTGTTTTTCATTATAATATATATAGTATCCTCAGAAGCTCTTAGAGTGCGCCGCGCGCCCAACAAAAATCTCACGCATTCCCTATAGTCTCCCAGGCTTTTGTAGCACTGTAGTGACAAAATTTTTGCCTAATCAATAATCCAAAATTCAAGGCCTTTTTGTGTCCACTAAAAACTGAGACAATACTGATTTTGGTTGTGATTTCCACAAGCCTGCGATATATAGTAAACCTCGAAAAAAATCTCGCGTCTACATGCAGTGAAATTCAGGCCTATAATTTTAACGGTAACCAAAAGCATATAAAACCTAGAAGAGCTAATGGGTCCAGGTAGATCTATTTGGCTAAACTTTTAAACACATTATACAATGTATTATGAAATTAATATATCCATTTGAAATTGATTAGATTAATTGACTTAAATGTGACAGTCAATTACCCTTGTTTAGTATTAAATTGTGACAAAAGATCTTAGCCTTGAACAAAGGTTTAATATAGACTCAAAATTACAATATAGATTCCTTATTGGGTTCAAATCTACACCTATAGAGATATATATAAATCTTGCTTTTTCTTGTATTATCATCCATATATTAGTTGAAATATCAGCTGGTTCATTAAAATCTTAGCAATTATTAAATGGTCGGCAAATACCGTCGACCCTGTCATTGCTTATGACATGGTACAGCAGTCATCTCATCGGTTATCATATCAACTAAAAAGCCGCATCATTAATTACTAGACTGTTTATGATGCTGTTACAAGCCAATAACCTCTATTGAGATATTAAGAATACCCCGATTATCCGTTCAGCAGATGAAAACAATAGGATATTGTCAAGTTCTGAATAATTCATGGTAGAGGCAGCGGAAAACCAACCAAAGGAGATTTTGAGACACTGTACAAAATATATATTATCCCGAGGCCTACACTATGATCCAATGGATCATGGGACTTCAGCTACTACTCAATCAAGCAAAAACAATGTTCTATCATAAAATCATTTCATTGAAAAAAGTTATATATATATATATCGTTAGTATCTATTTTACATCTAAATAATGTATCATCAAAATTTAATAAAAAATAACAGTAAAAACTACATAGAGTTCATACCTCTTGGTTCATATGGGAAGCATAATGAAACAATTGCCATCAATCCATATAAAGCTGATAAGATAAAAATTGGAACAGCAGTTGAAGGATTGGCATAATGACCAATGATACCTGCAAAAATACTCATTAATCTTGCTGAAGAGGCAGCAATACCATTACCAGTAGCTCGGCAACTAGCCGGTAAAGTTTCTGGTGTAAAAGCATATAAAACACTATAATAAACATTTAAAAACACATTAATACAACAATTAATTGCCAAATTTTGAGCAGGTGTTTTTACGACTGTTGCATAAAGAAACATAAAAATCATTGTAATGGTAGCACCAACTGCCATAGTACCTCTTCTACCAAATTTTGGAATATCAACAAACGGTGCCGCAACAATAGGACCCAAAATAGAGCATGCAGTGACAATCAAATTATCTCTATAAGTTGTGTTTAATGAACCATCCCCCATATCAGCCCCTCTACTTGCTAAATATAGTGGTAAAAATGCATTGTATAATGGATAAGCTAACCCAATTAAAATCCATGAAATCCAAACCATAGCTGTATTTAAACCCAATTTTTTATTCATAAATAATTTTTGCAAGTTATGACCCAAATCTTTGGTGAAATATCTTGGATTCAATAGATCAGTAAATTTTTTATCAGAGTTATCATGTTGAATTGCACCACATGCTTTTAAATCTTCAACTGTTAATGGATTGACAGTTTTGCCTGATGCTGCTAACATATCCAAAGTTTTGATAACATTTTCATCATTTCCATTCGAGATATCATACTTTGGTGTTTCAACCATTTTAATAACTAATAATCGTAAAAATGCACAAATTAAAACAAACCCACCACATGCAAGATAAGTATATCTCCAACCCATATTGTCTTTTCTTAAACATGGATTTGCATCCCATTCTTCTCTTGTATTTCTTTCGGCTTGTCTGCAAGAAAAATTTGAAATAAATGGCCATGCAAATGCTGTAGTGACAATTTGACCTAAACCCCACCATAATGCCATTAAAGTTAACATCCATTGTCTATCATAAGGTAAAAATTCCAAGAAAGTAACAGCATCTAAAATCAAATTACCACCTGCAAACCAATATGAAATACATGATAATGAAGCAACAGCTGCAAAACTCAGACCACCAGCACCTGCTAAAGCAAAAATAGCAGTACCAAATAGTGTAACGTTGAAGGCTAATTTTCTACCAAATATATCACTTGATAAACCCCAAAATAATGCACCAAAAAACATCCCGACATAATCCACACAAACCAATGGATTGAAATCACTGTCTAACATGTATTCAGCGCCAATTTGGGTTTGACAGACAGAATGTAAAATTGTTAATAAAGAATCGACTGCAAACCCCATGCCATTCAAACAAAATAATTTCCAATGATATGGTGTAAAGCCAATTTGGTTTATAGCATGATTAACTAAGTTCATTTTTTTGGTCATTGCATGATCGCCCATTGACATTAAAACCACTTCATTTTCACTTTGATAATAGACATCATCAGAGTTACCATTACTAGCTGTATCTTCAATATCAGTTTTTGCTGGATCTTTAGAGATTTTGTTGATATCCTGCTCCTGCGAATCCATTTTGTGTGGTTATATGCTATTTTTGACTGTTTTTTATAAGTGATGGTTAAATTGATTAAACTTTTTTTTTTTTTTTTATTTAGAAATGCACGTATATTCGATAGTTTTTATATCCTTATATTTTTGATTTTAGAAACGAAGGGTTGGTCTAAGTTTGAAAATAAATGATAAAATTATTTTGTAGATATTAAAAAAAGCAAATATATCTCAAACTTTCGGTAGAGTGCAGTGCTAGAATAATATATTATCTTGCGAATATCTATGGCCATTAATTGCTAGAAGTGAAACTACAATACTATACCAGTGGTCTCCTTATGTAACAATTTAAAATCTACAAAATCCATCAAATTGAATTAGTGCCTTAAGAGATTATTTTTTTTGAATGGGTATACTATAGAATCCTCGAATATAAACTGCATTTTAAACAATCGTTGTAAGCTATAACACTTGAGGATCCGAGAATCTCAACCTTCACCACCATTTCAGACTAGAGCAGGGCTACTTTAATCTGAATAATCTAAACTATATCATCATACAGTAGCTCCAACCAAATTTCAAGCGTGTGGAGCAATGTAAGTTTTTAGAAGATCGATAGCTATATCTATAGATGGAGATGATAGTCACTAGTACTTCCGTTGACCGGTCTAAATACCTTCGTTTCTCTCGAAGTAGCAAGATTATTTTGATAAGGTGGTACTATAGTATAATTAGAGAACAATATGGATCAAATCATCACTTTTAAAAAATACGATGTTCCAATATTTTTTGAATCGTTTATAATAGGGTTTGGAGATTCTATAGGATATGCTGTAGTAAGCTTGGTACTCAGTAACATTGACGATGCTTTGTAAATAATACCAAATAAAAATATAGTAAATCCGATATAAATAATGATTTTGATATCCATGCATAGATGATAAATATATAGACGTCATGGTTTTAACGTTTTGCGGGATACAAAGGGGACTGGTGCGGACAAGTAAAACTAGTACAGCTCAGCTGGGTAATTTAGTTCCAGGCTGCAGTAAATATCATGGATCATTTTTTCCCCACCAAAAAGAAAAAAAAAAAGCAAAACAATTTGACTCAAATTTTTTGAGCCTCATATAAGCATGCCGTGTTTACAAGTGCTAGAGTAAATTTTATATTTTTACAGTTTCTTTTTTGGAACTTTAAGGGTACAATCGATCGATCGCCAATCAGTAAATTATCAATAGAACAGGTCGACTCACACTATCCTAGGTGGCAGTAGTTTCTAAGATACACTTATACCTACTGCCATGGTATAGGCTACACAGGATACATGTAACTAAATTCATAGTATAAGTTCATTGTGCTTATAAATTCAAAGTATACTACGTATGGTGTACCCTATATTAAATCTTATACATCTATTATACAATTAATTCAAGGGCCGTGAAGAGAATTTTGAGGAAAATACTTACAATTATAATAGTGATGGTGGGATGTGATATATTGCAAATATTACGAGGAATAAGATTTGATTTGATGGTGATATCCCAAGTCAATAAACCTTTTAAAGTACATCCACTTTTAAAATGCAAAATAATCAAGCTCTTGGTATACAATTTTATCTGGTTTAAAGTTCACCTAGGTTCAAATTCGAATTCTCCAGATATGCGAAATCTTAAATTTAGAATATCGTTGCAATAGTGGTAAGTATACTTTGTTCAGCTTTCTTTTTACAACGTCATAAACTTCTATAGTACCTTTTACCAGTGCACTATTAAAATACTGCTACCTTATCTGCTTGAATCTAATAATTCGTTATAGATTAGGTTTAGGATACCACAAGCCAGCAAGCCAGGCTTTTCTTGAAATCTTCGTAATCAGAAAAAAAGCCGAGATATTCTTGATTTACTAAAGATCATTGTATTCTTTTGTTACAATATATTGCTTTTGCCAATAGTTTAAAAGTTTTTAAATTATTACTACAAGCTACTCAAACAGTGGCATAATAATAATAAATTCTTTTAGGGGTGTGATCGAGAACTAAGATCAAATATAATACACAAATCCAGTTGATGTAGCAATGCACCATATGGCAATCTATCTCAACAATTTTAATTTTAGGTACTACCATGGTATGTACCAATGTGTAGACAATGTTGCTAAGTAATATCATGAATTTTGAGAATCATGATTAGCAATACTCTAGAAATCTCATGCTATGACTTTATTGTATCGAAAAGGTTACTTGCAAATACATCAAATAGACGTATCCAAAAATCAGGGTGATTTACTGTAACTATTATAATGACTGCTTAACACGGCAAATTCGGCGATAAAGTTCTAAAAATATTACTTATAACAATCTGCCCTAAACCCTTTTAGCTTCAGCCAATTTACAACCTCAATAGATCCATGGATGTAAATGGCATTTTTTTGATATAAATTCTGCATGATATGGCACTAAAAGCAAAAAAGTTTGAATGTCGATTGTGTGAAATTTGAGGTAGAACAAAATTTGAAAATCCATACAGAATCATGCACCTCATGCATAATGTGCAGTATCTTCATCCTAACTGATAAATCAACTACATCATGCATTAATATTGTAACGATGTTTTTGTTTTTCTGATCTCGAGCCGTGTATTTTAAGTGGATATCCGATCCTTTTCATGCATGGTCTTTTTTATTAACATTGACGATGATGCAGATATTTTTGGCATAATTAAATTTAAGCTTGTAGACAAACGATTCGATCTAAACTGTATTTTACTGATACACGTACTTCTATAATTTTAGATCGCAGCCTTTAAAATTTGGATTCTGGCTCTGTTTAACTCGCTTTGATAAGGGCTTAGATGACCCAGAACCGTATAGTGATATTCGACCTCTATAATATCCACATCATAAATAAATACATAAGTATAGCTTTTCATGGTAGCTTTCTGGTTGGCGTAACTTAGTTTGTAACTTGTTCTGGAACAGCTGTGCTAGTTCTAACCAATTTTAAATAATATATAATGTGTCCCCTATTTGAACGGTATAATATTTGCAACACATGTACAATTTTTTGACAACGATGCAATGGTCAGAAATTGGAGGAAAGACCAAAAGGCGTTGAACTATAACTGACTTGCCTCTGAATAGTTATAAAATCTTTCCTTCAAAGAGGAGTAGAAGATGATTGACATAATCTTGAATTATTTCATTGAACAATTTATGTTATTCTTGGTTGAAAATGAGTTGCAACCACAGAACCAGATATTACTTCACAATAAGAATTCTTAGGGTTTTACAGTTGAGATTCGATTCATTTGACTCAATATATCTTAGAAAATATAGATATAATAGATTAGATATCAAACATCAGATATCATTATCGATCTTTAATCTCTCATTCGAATAAATTTAACTTAGACCCTGGATACTTCATATATCAAAAGGATTTTCTTAAAATATTATAAAGTTAAGTTTTGGGCATACCTTATTAACAAATAATGAATCAACCTTGTCCACTAATCTATGCATGCATGGTCGTTATCAGGCAATAAATCCAACCAGAATTATCAACCCTTATAGATCAATCATGTACCAAATTTCAATCAAATTATACTCATAATTATAATTCCTATTGAACTGCATTCAATCATAAAATTTCAAACTGCAGCTGCGTGAAAAGTCAAAAATATATACATTTATACTTTTACGGTTGGACCCATGACTTTATTACTTAACAATACCAACAAAAAGCTTGGCCTGGTAAATCTCATCATCATCGCAATATGGATAATCACAAAAATGTTACCCATACGGCACACCATGAGTACTTGTGACACACCCACGACCACCTACTGTAATCTTGATTGACTACTTCATGGTACCACCCACGCTTACTCAATTTATCCATGGAGCGATGCTCAGATCAGCTATTATCTTACCATCTCAGGCACTAAAAACATCACCACCTTAGATCAATTAAGCTTAATTTCGGCACATTATCTTATTAGAGCATCATCCAAGCACTAATTAATATATTTTGTATTATACCAACTACGTTTCACGGCGCTATTATGCACAGAAAACCTCAACTAATTAAGCTTTTAGCAAACTCAATTAGGATCACCTCATGGCTCAATTGAAGCAGGTACTTCACAGCAGCCTATAGCTTTTGTCAAACTGCTTTTTAGTCCAGTTGATGTATTATGCAGCTAGGTTATAAAGCTATAGAATTAGTTACGGATAATTAAATGCATATGCGCTGGGCCGCTTCATGATTGATAATTAATGGAAGAACATCACCATGGATGAAGTGGTTTTAGTAACAGAGCCGTGTGTCATGGTAATCAACGTCAAGCTTTTAGATTAGGTATCATTCAAGCTTCAATTACCGTGGTATAGTGAGTTTCCATTAACCTATCTTGTAGATCACATTCATTCAGGAATCATAAAATAAAAATAAAAGCAATAATACAGTATTAATATTGAGGGTGCTCAATTGTGGAGTGATGAGCTGATATTGGTAAATCCCCTGTCGATTAATTGATAAATTGGAGAAGAAAGCCAGTTGTAATTGTTTTTTCTGATCACTTATTTGGGTCATTAAACTAAAAGAGAATGAATTAGTAAATTAAGTAATTAAAAAGGTTAATTGAATTAAAGTTTGTTAGGTATAACTCGAATATGATTAATTGAGATGCGATGAGAAACGTAAGAGTGACAGATGGCTCAATTGCACATTGCTGATTTGATTTGTCGATGGTTTGTGTCTTATCAAGACACATATTGATGAGCTCTACTATAGAGCTACACAGATGCATTAAAAAATCTCAGAAGCTTCTACACATTATCCAAACAAAGCAATTGAGTTCAACAAAACTATTTTTACTCGACCAATGGCTAATCAATTTTGACTTTTTATCCATAATTTTTTAAGTCAGTGCCAAACTTGTATAGGTGATAACAAAGTTTATCCATGGCTAGGCTCAATTCTATAAAATAAATGATATATAAACTATACAACGCACCCATATATATAGTACCAGGTTATCATATAGTTTTATAAAGTTTTTTGAAACACAAAATTCAACATGCATGAATTCTTAAAATTTTTTCTGCTATTACTACTATTATGATTACAAGACAGTTGTACGTACCCATAATAAACATGATGTGTTAGAAGTTGCAATTGTTTGTAAAAATGTCTTCAAAAGGTAAATATCTAATCCCACTACGAGCAAAAAGCTCAAGGTTGAGATCAATGGATTTTTCTACCTGATCCTGAATTCTTATATGAGTAGTAATTTGATAAAGATTGATGTGCTCTAATGCGAGAGAGAAAGATGGATACTATATTAAATAATATTAGAAAGTAGCCATCAATGGACAAGCCATTTTTGAACTATAATATACTGTCACTATCTATATTTAACTGTAACTAGATTACCGCGTTCATAGATCAAAATTATATTGAAATACATTATTCAGAACACCATCTTCTTTAAAAGTCAGCTCACTGGCATCTATATATTATAACTGGTAACAGATTAAAGCTTAGCTACTTTTAATTAGTTTAAACACTTTATAATCGATTGATTTAATTTACATCTTGAGCAAATATTATAATCCACCCCCTTCCATGCCATGGATAATAATTACAATTATCCAAGGTAATATTGTTAGACCCCCTTTAGGCTATATTAACCAAGTATCATGCTCAATCTCCCAAACTTACAGGTACTTTCAGTCTTTTAACAGCCTCGAGGCAACATACGGCAAACTATCACAAAAACTTATTACGACATCTTTTCTCTTAGAAACTGTACCTTTCTTTTTCCACTATCATTTTCACATGCCAGGGGTTCACGCACTGTTACTATGCCATAACATACGGTAGATACTTATACTAACTTTACTAAAGTTATTTTCTCCACTACTGTAAATAATTCTTACTGTCTCTGTAAAAATCCTCTCGACTATTATAACTATAGTATACGGGTACATATAGCTTCAAAGACTGGTATCCTGCCATGGTGAAAATGTCCAATCAAGGCTTTGCAGCTTAATCCGATACATATGTAGAACATCACTCTATCTGATACCTGATGGGAGAGTTCTAGAAGCTAAAGTCTAATATTATGCAATGCCGTGGCTTTAATAGCTTCGTGGCACTACTTGTACCACTATAGTACTCCATGGTACATCCCTCTTTACTTAAGGTCTGTAGTATCCATACTATATATAGAGTTAGGCATCAACTCAAATAAGTTGCTGTGGTTTCTTGTCGTCATGCGAACTAGAATTTAAGATATATGATCGATGTTCCTAATTCGGAAGAGAAATAAGTTATCCATCATAATATGGCACTTCCGGATAAGCCTGAAATTTAGATACAAACCAAATTCCCGCAAAATACCCTACCTGTTGGAGAATGGTTTTTGATTCTCCAATCTCTATAGCATCCATGTACACACAATGGAGCTCTAGTTTATATATTATTCCAAGTATACTATAGTGATAATAGACTTCGAGGGTAATTGTACTCTACTATAAGCTTGGAGTTCTCACTTTTTGCCATCCGAAGCAGAGTCATGCGCAAAAACATTTATAAATTAAAGACCACATATAGATTGCTATAGAACAACCTAGCTAGGATACTTACACCATGGAGCAAATACAATCCTGTATTACTTGTAGAGTGCCACAAGTTCAATGCCGTCGAAAACTTTAGGTATCAGTTTTTGAATTATGGTGCCGCGTGGGTCTTATCTAAGCCTGAAATTTAGAATTAGACCACATATGATATCTCGAGTGATCAACAATCCTACATTTCTTTTTTTTACCTCGCCAATTTTTTTCTTTTCTTTTTTTTTTTTTTTTTTGGGTTGTGACGCACCACACGAAACACCATAACAATATATAGCTACGTATACTGTTGCTAAGACAGCAATATTACCCTCTGAACCGGTAATTTCTAAAATTCCATTCGCCTGGAAAATGAAAACCGTTACCAGTAGATCATCAAAATTCAACATCAATTAAATTCACTTCAAGTCCAATTCATTAAAATTGAAAGATTATTCTACCATGATGTATCGTCCATATCATGGTATTCAATTGAGGGCAGGTTGAGTTAAGGTTAAACGAGATAGAAACGCATCTAAAACAACTTTAACCTTCATAGCCTGACAACACAAGTCAGATCTACGACTAAAGAGATCGTCCACCATTGCAACGATAACATTTGTGATCTAGGGTGAAGACTTTAAAATGCTCAATTTAAAGAGCGATTTTTTACATTTAGAATACCTCCATATCATAAAATTAGGTACGGAGTTGAAATAGACCTAGTATAGGTAAAATTAGAAACAAGTAAATATGTTTGGATGGTTCTGAAGTAATTTGACGAGTTTTTAACCAAAATATATGCTTTTCAAGCGGTTTTAAGTATTGAACTGGTGATTAAAGTACTTGAAAAGAAAAACAAAAGGAGTAGCAATGCATATAGATTAAAAACATTGCTTTAAAGGGCCAGCCCGGGATCGAACCAGGGACCTACAGATTTGCAATCTGCCGCTCTAGCCACTGAGCTACTAGCCCTTTTTATTTGCGGCGATGCAGCAAAAAATCATCCATTCTATTCTGTCATAAAAAGTTCAAAAAATTTTAGATATGCAGTACACAAACATTATTTTACAAGTACTTGCACTTTTATAGAAAGATGGGGAAAAAGACTAAAGAGATTGAACCAGGATA
>JAKTSB010000341.1:0-19609 GCA_030579975.1 Blastobotrys buckinghamii (nom. inval.)
TATTCTCTGTTGATATTCTGTACAAATAATACCATATATATATTTATAATTAAAAAAAAACCATTTTCATAATAACAAATAATAATAATAAATTATAACCATTAATAGAAAGGAGGGAAAGTGAATGTTTAGAAAAAACCCCCCTAAAGGATTAATATCTCAACAATCTCAACCAGGGTTAGTCAAGGTTGGCGCCGCTACTCGATCGTTTTGAAAATGGTCATGAAATAGACGGTACGCTAAACTTCGAAGATTTTGTAACCTTTTGTGCAAAAATTGAATCATAATCTCAATATCATCACTTTGGGTTGGTAGTTTCAATATGAAGAGTGATGTATCTGTATCGTTCTAGATTTTTTCATTCATTACAATCAACTTTTTTGTTATAGCCTCAATCGTTAACTACGTCCATCTAGCGTGATATTGATAGGATACGAATTTTTCTATTTACCAACTTGACTACAATACATCTATCAGTTTTTGATTTGTTCTCTATGTGCAATTTATAAAGGGATACTTTAATATAAGTATATATGTATTTACAAATTATTCACTGTACCGGTACTAATTATCTATATAATTCTGCAGTAACTCAGCTATATATTGACGTTATAACTACTGATGCTTATTCATCATGAGTATTGGGTTATGCATCATGATTTCTCCAATGCTAACTCACCATGGTATGTTGTATACGAGGCCAAGTATAAATTTTGCGATGTGTGCTATTCCTAAGAGTTGATTTCTACCAACATTAGTGCATAGGTCTCCGAAAACCAATAGTTTAACTTAATTAAGGTTATCATTTTAGAACCTGTTTTTCACACTTGGATTCGAACTTATACGTCTGGATTTAATTATCTTTGACCGGAAATTCATATGAAGCTATTTGACAACTTATAAAATCCAATAGTGATAACACTTGATATCTATAATTACAGTAAATCTTTTTTGAATCCAGCCGTAACTACCAACCCAAGTGATGATATTGATATTATGATTCAATTTTTGCATAAAAGGTTACAAAAGCATCGAAGTTTAGCGTACCGTCTATTCTATGACCGTTTTCAAAACGATCGAGTAGCGGCGCCAACCTTGACTGACCCTGGTTGAGATTGTTGAGATGTTAATCCTTTAGGGGGGTTTTTTCTAAACATTCACTTTCCCTCCTCTCTATTAATGGTTATAATTTATTATTATTATTTGTTATTATTATTTGTTATTATTGTTTGTTATTATGAAAATGGTTTTTATTTTAATTATAAATATATATATGGTATTATTTGTACAGAATATCAACAGAGAATACTTTTATGGTATATATATTCTAGTTAATAATGATAAAGAAGAGATGAAAAAAAATACCTCGCTTTTTAATTAGCGTCGCGGGACAGTAGGTAAACACTTTTACGGCCGGTTTAACGAGAAAAAAAGTCCTTAGACCACACTCTGAGTTGTAGTATTAGGCTAGAAGTTACTGGTGACCTTTTATAAAATATTGAAGAATGAGAAAGTGAACTAGAATCTTTAAAGCTTTTAAGGTGGGAACACACATAAGCTTCAAGTGTGGGTTAAAGCATTTGAAACATTTTTAGTGCCTCATTTATGCACGGCAAGAATGGAGGTTCTGGGTATGACATGGTGTATTAAACATTTCCAATAGCTAATTTAATGGTTCTCAATGTCGCTTAATATTGGTTACGTTTAATTGGATATTTGCAAATGGATCTAGGAGTCATTAATTTATGTAGAATTAGATCCAATCAACATCCAACTAATGTTGATTTATTCATTGCAATAGCTAGCTGCCATAACATAGATTATCCAGCATTTTTGTTTCTTTTCCAAATAAAATGTATTATCATGGTGGTACCTTACAGAGTCACAATTAATGGGGTTTCATTATATCCTGGTACATTCTGAGCCGACAAGAAAGTTTGATAATTTTAAAAGGCTTTGAAATTTCTATCAAACATATATAGAGCCACACGTATAAGTGGCTTTAAACATGTTCCACAGCTCCTCATCATGCATCGATCACCTCCACAAACAAAAAAATACTGACTTATACTATTTCATCGCCCTGGTTATAGTTCCTAAACGTAACCCTGGATTTACAGTATTGTACCTTCGAACGTTCCCAGGACTTATTCAATACCCTACATCCATCCATGTAGATGTAGATGTGGATGTTGGAAGTTAGAGTTAATGAGTATACTCAATTAAAAAATATAACAACATAATGCGGTTTTACTCGATCCATGGGTATATATCCAGCCATGGTGATAATTTTTACAATCAACTGATCAATTTGATATTGCCATCCGTGATAAGTTTTGAATCCACCAAGAATTGGCCATAGAACTGCTTAAGTATTTCTAGTACTGAAACCCGCTTGGAGCCATGCATAAATTATTATGAAAGAACCGTTTTTAAATGTAAGCTTATAACTATAAAGCGTAAGGGCAATTAATTGATATAAGCACACAAAAGCGCCGCGCAGATTCATGCTTGCATCATATAATTGTCCTTCCTCTTAACCCAGCTTAAGCATTATTCTGGCCGTGCATGGATGGTCTATGTATGATACATACGTCAGGGGCCACACGTAATTGATAGGAAGGGTTCAAGCCTGTGTAAGATTACGTATGCGTTTTTGATTGTAATGCATGCCTGGTCTTGGATTAATCATCCGATGTGGAATATTTATATCTGGATCCATGTACCTCTATATATCGAAAAGCTTGGGCAATTAATTAACTTAAGTGGACTGTCATGGTTAGTTATCATGCTATACCATGGCAGCAGTAGGGTATATAGTATACATATGCAGTTACAAGTTAGGCTTTAAGGAACACCCTCAAGATCTAGAAGACGTAGTTGCTGGCACCTAAAGCTTGTAGGCTCAGAAATGTGCATAGACTTTATTAGGTGTTCTCCAAGTTTTGGGTCATTCTGGTATCGATGATAAATACCCGGTCGCGGTTCGACGTACCAGTAGTAATTCTATCAAGGCAGGTAGGTACTAATTACCTGAATAGCGAGCTGTAGATATAAAATATTCGTCTATCTAGAAAAGATATATATATGAGTTATCATACTTTGGATAAATTGATTGAAGTTCCCGGGCCTCTAGCCAAAAAGAATTTGTCTATATAAGAAGCAATTTAAATCTGAAGAACTGAATTTATTTTGTGGATTGTGACATTTAGACTTTTGGATTTGTTCATGAGCCCGGGCTCATTTTTGTATTATTAACGAGACTCGAATATCAAAAATGAAGATAAAAATCATCAATAAATACATTCAATGAAAACTAGCCAACTGGCGTGTTTGTTAATTAAACAACTATAAAGTATTATAATAGTTGAAAGTGATACTTTGTAGTGTTGGCAGCAGCGCTTTATATTTATAATATTCGATAAGTTGCAATGGATTGGTCGATGTAAGAGGCTTATGAAAATGCTTACACGATATAATCTAGTTGAACTCAACAAAGATTTAAAAGTTCTTTATATTGGATATTGGAATATTATGTTCACTTCTGTATAAACTTTTTTATCTACAGGTTTATATAACTAGAAGTTCATCCTAATTATTTATTTTGTTTTCATATAAGTAATTCTAATTTACAATATATTTTGGTATTATATTATTCAACTACTAATTTGTCGAACTCAACTCAACTAATAACAGGATTCAATGATGATTAATTGTAATGAGAATGCGATAACTATTGATAATAATGTTTGTCGATAATAGGATGGCCTGAAAAGTGACAGCTCCCCATATCCTATAAATACCCCTGGGAAGCTATTTTA
This sequence comes from Blastobotrys buckinghamii (nom. inval.), assembly GCA_030579975.1. Taxonomy (NCBI): domain Eukaryota; kingdom Fungi; phylum Ascomycota; class Dipodascomycetes; order Dipodascales; family Trichomonascaceae; genus Blastobotrys; species Blastobotrys buckinghamii (nom. inval.). The sequence continues at coordinate 3,822 of JAKTSB010000341.1, forward strand.
TTCAGGCTGTTACTTCTATCTAAATACGAGTTATGTGCTATAGTACACTGCGAAAGGTGCTTTGCGAAGCTTGTATCACGGTACGTGAATTTTAACACTTATAATTTTTCTATCTGAATTGGATATCAACTAATGTTTTTCTTTCATGATCTCGGTTATTAATTACTTAGATTATTATTATTGTATATATATATAGCTTCTTTGGAATCCCATTGAACCCAAAAAGTTATAGATTTTATTTTATAATATTTTACCGGTGGAGGTTGCTCAAGCTTTACCTGCAGTATACATAGTGGTACCAGGTACTGTAACTTTCAGAATGTTCCAGGCTTGATGAGTTATACATTATTCGAAGATCTTTAACAATATTGTTTTTACTACCATATGGATCCCATGACATAGTTAACTCCCGCTGCAGCACCACTCAAACTGTCAATTGTTAATTCGATAATGGGTTGGGTGTATCCGGATTTCATAATTTTAATATCCATCGTTTATGATATCACCTCCAAGCTTGAATATTCACGGTAGGGATGGATTATGGATTTTCTAACAACCATATGGTATTGCAATTAATTGCTCCTACATGTCGAACAATTTGATCCTCTATCATAAGAGGATTTAAAATTTCAGTTGCTATTGCGAAACATTTGAGCTAACCAGCCAGCCCCATCCTGGATAATCACAGACATATAGGGAAGCCCGCCATTTTCAGTCTGACTGATACCAATTCAAGACTCGACTGCATTGCATTGCATGATCCAATCACTCTTAACCAATCTCAATCAAACTAGCTTAGGTTATTTCTCCAGGCTTGACTTATAAGCTAACGTTTAAAATTGCGGAACAGAGCAGAGAACGTTCGATCAACTTGTGAGCCTCAAAAATTTCCCTTTTTTTTATTGCTCTATTATAAAAGTTCTACCAAACACCGCCTGCCTCAAAATCTTATCCATAGATCCCTCTTCCTGCCATGACAATTGACCCGCAATTATTACCAGACCTGGCTATAATGTACAGCGAAACTGATTCAGTAATTGGTAGTCCTGGGTCTGGGGGAATATTGCTGACTCGTTTAAGAATTGCTTGTTTTGGAAATTTTTGAGGTGTACAAGGAGTTGGGGCTGGGGAAATTGAAGTCAGTCACGAGAAAGGAATATTCTCGGTGGAATAGGTTTTGTACACGTAATGGATCTTAGGCCAGTGCAACTGAAGAGAAGATCACAGCCTATTTTATTCTTATTTGGAAATGTGTAGACAATTCGCAATTAATTGTATTTGACCATGGCAAGATAGAAGACATTATCAATTGATCAATAAGGTTATTAAGATTTATAGGAAAGATACAATAAAACCCATGGATTATTTAGAATTAATGTAGGATGCTTTTCCACAATGCCTACACAGTAGTTTGAAAGGTTGACGAGGTTAAAATTACATCATGCTTTAACTAAAATTATATCATAGCGGTCAAATTATTATATAGGATTGAACTTGGGTGAATACGAAGTTTACATCCACATTCGAATATCAGAATTTAAACTTCCTCGTATCGCTCGCGCAACTTAAGGAAAGCTTCATGATAGGTAACATATATATCATATATGGATAACATTCAGGGTCATTATAATATTATATATAGATGGATCCAGCATACTTTGGCAAATATATAGTTTGAACAGCCTAGAAGTACCACTATAGTAGTATATTAAATCCTCATATCTATTGCAATATACCATATGTTACATAGTACTTTTTTTAAAAAAACAGTGTTGTATTTTGGTATTAATGTTTGTAATGAACTTGTAAATCCGGATTAATCTTAGCTCCACATTTTAATATTTAAATTTTATATTTTAAATTCAATCTGTTTTCAATACATTAGTACCACCGATGTCATGCATGATTATCTGACTGCACTATATATATGGATACTTCCTTCTCATATATGACAGAATGACATCTTTAAAATGAAAATTGTGAACCATTCTATCACAATATGTAGTAATTATAATATACCCATTTAGGTTGTAGCAGTATGTACCAAGTATGGATCTTCAGAACTAGCTTCTCTCCTGACATCCACTGGAGATAATATTGACAGGTCACCAATTGAAGTACATCTGGTAGGGATCCCCTTTCGTGATCAAGCACATATGCTTAAGCTTCAACAAACCCTTCCTATAGAGCCACGATGGACTTTTATTGCAGCCTTTACAACCAAGCTTCTATGACAGCTATGGAATATCGATCGATAGATCTTTGAGGGTCTACAAAAGCTTCTATAGCAGCTTGTATAACTCGTAAGCTTGACTGTAATTAAGCTTTATAAGACAGCTAACTCAATAAGCCAAATACTAGTAAAGTTACCAGTCATCCATACAGCTATAGTTATAGCTAGCTAGAACAGTTACAATAAGAGTGCTTCAACAATTAAGATTAAAGCTCATCTATACCGAATAGCTGTGTCCTATTTCAGGTTACAACCACCTGACCCTGACTATTATAAAATCTCTAAAAATCTATGATCAAATACTTTTCTAACTTCTATAATAAACCAGACGGCAACGAAATTTTAACTAAAAACTAATTAAGCTTCTATGTTTTGTTCTGCGAATGAAGGGTTTTATATGTTTGCTTTTTTTCAAAGGCTATTTATCGCCATACCCATAGATGGTTATCTCCCAATCGGGCTTTATAACAGCTTCGGAAAAACTTTTTACTGTTCCAAAGTAGACCGTGGTCTGGCAGGTGTGAGAAACCTATATCCTATGGATACCTGATAGATCAACCCGGCGGTGTAAGTTGTGGCAAGCGGGGGCGGCGCCCAGACCACCGTCAAGATATTATACGCAACGTTGCTACTATTACTATAAATAGTGGAAACTGTGCAAGTGTAGCAGTTTGGGTAAACTTTTGGAGGGGCATGTTCCTGGGGGTTATGGGGCTATGGGGCTGCCGGCCTTTAAGCTGGGGTAATTAAGGGGAGACTTTTTGTAAACCGTTGTAACTTTAAATTGGAGCCATGATTGCAATAATGCAGAGATGTCGACATTGCAATGGTGAAATGAAGTTTTTAAGGTGAATTCTAATTCAGTTCATTGGCAAATCGAACCGGTTTGAAACAACTTAGATAAGCAGATAACATTATTCAAGGGTTATATTCAATGTAGGTATTGTATCAACAAGAACATTGTGCAATAAATTCGATGAGTTGGATACCAAATATACGTAGAATCCTAGGCTGAGCGACGGTGAAAATAATATATTAGAAGTTTATATATATATATTATAAAATCAAGTTCTCAGGTAAGATATGCATTTGGTAGTGTTAGATATATATTGTATAGTTCTTACCCCTTATATAGATATGCGGGTATTGTACCATTTCAATATACAATTTCGACGTATGGTCGATGAATATATACTAAGTCTTACCTAAATCATTTAAAAAGCTGATTCTGAAACGTTAATATTTTTCAGATTTAGATTATAAATTTAGCTACCAATGTTAGGATTGAAATTTAGATACATATTTATTAATTTAGAATCTAGATTTTTTTAGAAAATATTTGTTGATAACCATGGACACACACAGCTAATCTAAATTTACTTGATCACACAATTTTTATAATACGATAAACTTGCATGCAGGAATACTCTTTATTTCTCCACAGTAACGGCTGCATTCATCTATTCCCAACCGATCCTGAAAAATTTATCAAAACATTGCAAACCAATCAAAAAAAACAAACTTAGATTTCAATTGATCGATTTAAATCAAATTACACTTAGTTATAATTGGAATGCTATTTTCTTAAAGTTAAGTAATTCAGCTGCAACTATATACTTTCTTATTGCGACATTCAAGTACTTTGGCCACAATAATTGCATGCTAATAACCAAGCATGATACTATCCCAATAAATGCTTTACAAAACTGATCAAGTCTAATGCCAACCCAATTGAGATATATAGCCACCTCTGATACTTGATGAAAAATAAGGGTTCTAAAAGGAAACAGTCTACCACCACGTTTTTTTTTTTAGTCACTCACTATCTCAACTATCAAAGTAGCCCCAAAAGGGCATCACAGTCTTCCAAGACGATTGATCATCCTTATTGCAACTTAACTGATTCGCAATGGGGCGACCAAAAATGTCTCGATATTTCTCAATTAGGTCCTGTTATATAAAATGTTCAGAGGTTTTTTTTTTTTTTCACTCTTATGGTCACTGAAAAGGGACCGCTTTGAAAATACCACGTGCCGATGGCGAGATCTCAGGTTTGGATTATAACGATCTCTGCGCGCTCTCGGCGCTTGCCCTAGCGCTATAGCTATCGAGAACAAAAAAACCCGTTTTTTTTAATCTCCTAGTTACCCGGATACCTATATATCTATAGTAATACAATCCAGCGATGAGATACCAGCTTAAAGCGCTGTCGCACAAAAGCTCCCCTAGACCCGAGTCTGTTACTTAAACAGCTCAGCACAAACGTCAAAACTTCCAGGTCTGAGACCCACCCCCCGGCTACAATGGATTCAAACTCAGTACAGTATTGAACCTGACTTGTGTGCTGATACCCCAAACGTTTTGATTGATTGATAGATTATCTTATCGTAGCTTAAACAAACCCCAGTCAGTCATGCTTGAGGCATAACTAGAACTTCTCCACGCTCCTGCAGTGCACTAATACTCTCTTCCCCACGCTTGAACGAACCGCTTATTATGGTAGAACTTTTAAGCGGGCTTGGATTACCTGTGCGGCTTTTTCTAATGTTTATTTGCTGAGGTTGATACTTCTCAGTAGCAATTCAACCCATCAAAATCAATTTAAACTATAGTGACTTTGGGGAATGTTAAATTTCCTGATTGTTTTCACAGTTATTGATGATGGAACACTCAACAATGGGCTTCTGTGTTAGATTCGAATCAATGCATTGAACTTGTTTATCAAGGGTCCGCTAAAACTCGAGATCAATGAAAAATTTATCCAAGTAAACCTATTATTAAACTCAAATATTATAAACACATCTAATTGATCTTCGAATGAACCACACGACACGATAAGCTTATAATCCATGCAGTATCCCCACTATCAATAGACTAATAGATTAGGCAGCTTAGTATGCTTTACCGTGGGTCAAGCACGATAAATTCGAGCCGTATGATGGGGATTGTTAACGCGTGGTATGTAATAAATGCCCTGACATTTAATACATTACTTTGACCGCTTAATTCTATCTATCAACCATAAGGCACTAAAATTATCACCAACTGAAAAGTCTAGCATGCAACTTTAATTCATTTAGCCTTTTCTAATATTAAAAACTACCCATAATAGTCTGATCAGTACTATCAAATTAGAACTAACGCGTCGCATTACCAAGGAGCAACAAATATTGTGCAATGATGGATTGACAACGGCTTCACATCATGATTGCATTATCAATGTCGAACTGTTGATTAAAATCTCTGTCATGATGCCATCGGGAAGTCATCATGTTCCAAAATAAAGCTTAAATCTTGCTATTATTGCACTAGTGTAAGCTGCGATAACATTAATATAATACATGAAATTAAACTGATCATTGCAAACGTCAATGACTTATAATTGATCGATGGACAATCATCATACTTTTACTATAAATAAACCTGTTTCAATGTGTTAATTTAAAAAATCTGTTTTTGACTTGGCCGTATCATCTTTTTAATCTATTTTTTGTTGAAAATCTATTAGTTTATACCATCTCCATGGCTCATAATTGTCCATACTATTCAGAGTATAGTATACTGTATAGACGTATTGAATCATGGGTCATCTTGATAACCTCGTTTAAACTCTGTGAGGCAATTTCGAGTGCCGCACGGGGATTTATGCACCTATGTGGCACAGTCAGCAAATGCTGTAAGGGTTATGTAAGCAAGACCCAAAGACTCGTAGCCTTGCCTGGGCTTGAGCGATATATAAGGGGCCCGATTACATATTTTTCATCCTTCATATGAACTCACACGGGAAAAAAAGTAAAATTTCGAACAAAAAGAAATTATCCACTCAAGCGTTGATAACAGAACAAAAAAAAAAAAGTTCTCATTCAAACATTTAGAGTCGTAGATTGGTAATGGCCAGAAAAAGGATTTTGTTTGATAAACTTTGTTTATTATAATAGTCCTTGATATCTATAATGATAACATTTTATTATAGAAATGATTGATATTTCAATGATACGGAAAAATTTTTACAAGCAATTTTTACAATTAACAAAGTGGTAGTCTTATCATGTTCGGCATTGCCATGGGTATATATTAATTTCTCACTATTTCGGGCTCATAAGCTCTTCAAGGGTACGACCAAAATTCAGGAGTCATTTCACTATCGTTTTTCGAACCATTGTACTGTAATCAATCTTCAACGTTATGCTATGATCTTATAATACTATAGTATGATATCATCGTCCATCTTTACCGAGATTGAGTGTTCATTATCCAATAATGCTGGTTCTAAATAGTACAATTGAACAACTAGTTTCTTTTGTCCCAATCTTAATAAAGTCTGCAAAAAAAGTGCCGCCGCACACACACACAAAAAAAAAAAAAAAAAAAAAAAATGGCACCGCGAGCGCACAATTTGTGGTGGATTAGAAATAAAAATCTCCACGCGTAAGAAAGGCAAAAACTTGTTTGCTTTTTTCTCGAATATTTTTTTTTTTTTTTACTTTTTTAAAATATACCTTCGTCATACCGTTTTAAGCTCTTCAATTCAAACAATCAAGATATCCTATATCTTATATGGTTAAACCTCGACATCACCCATAATAAACTTGTGTGTGTGCAATATCAACAATAAAAACTGCTAAAAACCCTTTTTTATCTTTTTATTGCTTTTTATCTGATACCTTAAGCATGTGCTATGTAGTATCTCGTCTTTTTTCTACAAATACTTTTTTTTTTTTTTCTTTTTTTCAATCTATTACCTCTCGTAACTTAAAAATTTCCATTCAACCTAATACCATACTTTATAACCAATTTTATATAAAAAGTCTTGAAATTCTTTTTAAATTTTCAATTCATTCATTACTTTATATTTTTTTTTATTATCTTTTACAACTTTTTTTTTTAAATACTCTTATCGCATTATTCGCATTTACACAATATGACTACTACTGACATATCATCAACTTCAACATCAGAGAAAAAAGATGATCATTTAAAACCCTATGATGAAGAAAAAAGGGTAGGTGATTCTTTAAGTGAAGACTCAGTAGTTGAAGGTACATTAGAATCATATTTACAAGATCAATTAGCAGCAGAAGAAAGTAATGGTATTAAATATCGAACTTGTGGGTTATGGAAAACAACAGCATTATTATTCAGTGAATATTCATGTTTAGCTATTGTTAGTTTCCCGTGGGCTTATAGTGTTTTGGGATTAATTCCAGGTTTAATTGTCACTATTGTCATTGCATTAATCTCATTATATACAAGTTTAGTTTTGTGGGAATTTTGTATGAAACATCCTAATATTTTGGATGTTTGTGATGTGGCACAAATTGTATTTTTTGGTAAAAAATGGGCATGGTATTTCACTGCATGCTGCTTTATTTTGAATAATTGTTTTTTAATGGGATTACATTTATTAACTTGGTCCAAATTTTTAAATACTGTTGCAGCTTATCCATTTTGTACAATTATTAGTACTATTATTGCATTATTTGTTTGTTTCTTTTGTTCATTACCAAGAACTTTGGGTAATTTATCTGGATTGGCTATTTTCAGTGCTGTTACTATGTTTATTAGTGCCATTTTATGTATTGTATTTGCAGCTATTCAAGAACATCCAGGTAATTATGAAGATGGTTTACCAATTGTTTGGAGATTATGGCCTGCTGAAGGTACCAAATTTTGGCAAGGTGTTTGTGCAATGTTAAATATTTTTTTCACATTTATTGGTCAAGTTACTTATCCAAGTATTATTGCTGAAATGAAACAACCAAAACAATTCCATATTGCAGTTAAATTGGTTTGTGTTGCACAAATTGTTATCTTTTGTGCAGTTGGTGGTGCCGTTTATTGTTTAGTTGGTGATAATTATATTACATCTCCAGCTTTTGGTTCTTTAACTAACGGTTATAAATATGCTGCATTTGCTTTAGCTGTCCCAACTGTTATCTTTTTGGGTGTTTTGTATTGTTCCATCACTGCAAAATTGATTTTTTATTATATTTTCAAGGGTACCAAACATTTGACTCAAAATACTGTTATTGGGTGGTTAGGTTGGATTGGTGTTGTTTTTGGTTTATGGGTTGTTGGATTTATTATTTGTTTGGCAATTCCTTTCTTTAGTGATTTATTATCATTAATGAGTTCTTTATTTGTTTCTTATTTTGGTGGTATTTTATTAGGTATGTGTTATATCTCTATGAGAAGAAAAGAAGGTGGTAAAGATTGGTTAAAGAACATGAATTGGAAAGGTAGAGCTTTAGTTGGCTGGAATATTGTTATTATTATGATTGGATTCTTTTTATTGGGTCCTGGTACTTATAGTACTGTCGAAAGTATTATGGCAAGTTTTAAAGCTGGTACTGTTGGTAGTGCTTTTAGTTGTGCCAATAATGGTATCTAAATTATTACCACTATTGTTCTAAATTGCATTTTTTTTTTATAACATGGAACGACCTTCTAGGGTATTAACGAAAAAAAGACAAATATTGTTATAAACAAACAAACATTTAGAATTGTTTTTAACTATTTTTTTTTATTGCATTGCATTTTTATTTATTTATATTATGAAAACTTTTTATAAATTTTTCGTTTCTTAACGAATTTTTGTATAATAATAGACTATTGATTTTAGAAATCTAAACCTCTTAAGTTGTTTTTTGTGTAGATTACTTAAAAGATTTTGAGTATTGTAGTTTTTGATAGTGCTTTGAGAGATTCTCGCTTGATCAGATTTTAGACGACTGAAATATTAATCACTACCTGGTGGTTTTTAACTCATTAATCGAATGTAATCTTAGAAAGTGAGGTGAATGATTTACTTTTTAAAGATTCAAAATGGGACTTATTTACCCTAATTAAAAACTACTGGTATACATCCATCCAGATCGATCCTCAATTAAGCCTTGGGTTGCAAATTATAAACCTGTGACCTAGTACAAAAAAATATTGCAACATATTAAAGATCTACTGTGGAGAACCTTTCTCTCACTTCCCTGTTGATCATTAATGGTACTCTGTGATGGATTGTAGCACAAGGACATTGTGGAGGTTGAGTAGATCCACAGGCTTATCTAAAAAAAAAAAATTTCCTCAAAAGCCCAAGATTACGTAATCCCGCCGCACGATTTATGCATGGCAGGCCTCAACAACGCGTTCACATATATCCATATACTGTTCCATTATTTAACTATTATCCTGAGATTCTGGAATTTAAATGGTAATAATAATATAATCTACAGTTTTGTTGATAGTAAACAATTAACGAGATTGTTTTACTTTAAAATAGTTCTATCAGAAATCCAGTAGTAAACAAGTTAAATTTTTTATTAATACTAGATAACTGATATACGATGTTATGCCTCACTCCGATCCGAGGCCCTGAAATAGTGCCGCTCAATTAGCGGAGTTCCGACTCGTTTTCCGGACCTGGCATTGAAAATATAAACAGATTGAAAGCAAATTTATAGAACTCGAGCGTTTTTCTTGGATAAGGAATTTGACGACCAACATGTTATCAATTGACTCAAAAAGCTTATGCTGTATCTTCGAGTTACTCTTAAGTAAATGGAGCCTGTGCCGGACCAAGTTACTTGCAATGGTAATATTCGAAATGAAATCGTGATGATAGGCGACCGTCATGATTAATACAAACAGTTTAGAACTTCACAGTGACAATGGTATATGATCCAACTCCATAATATCATGATAAGTTATTGTGAAATCATTATACATTTATACGAGGCTCGTATACTTGAACTCTACTATATGGACCACGCAAGTATAATGAATCAAGATACGATGGAAATACCGGCCATCTAAGCGATTGTTATTTGAGAGTTATTCACTTTTCAATTGTTAACTAGTTTAAGATTTGAAACCAACCGAAGTGAATTTAATACTAAATAAATGATGCTCGAAATAATCAATAATATGCTTTATAATCGGCATCACACGGGGTAGTTCACTAGATTTTGCAAAGTGAATACATATCCATAAGCATGCTTCAGTGATACTCCTAAGATTTCTTATTAATCACAGTATATTATAGAATACCCCTTTTTAATCCTCTCTTGATATATATATAAAAAAAAATAAAAAAAAATTTATAAAAATAAATAAATAAAATCAAAATTAATATACAAAATCTATAAATACTTAAAAACTAATCACTATCACTATCACCGTCATCAACCAAATCATCACCTATACTATTATATGCTGCCCTGATTCTAGCTCTTCTATCCTCTCTAGTTTTGACAAACTTGAACTTGCCCATTTCTCTTTCATGTCTCCAATAAGCACAACTGAATTTGAACCAACTATTAACCAAAATAACGTTGATTTTATCAACTGCTTGTTCCAAGTTATGCCAATCATCATTTTCAAATTGTGTAATATCGAAATTTTGTGGGATTTTACCATCAACATAATCATCAAAACATATATGATGAGATGTTATAATAATTTCTGGATCAAAATCACTTTTATTAAAATGATCATTCATATAACTATGTTCAGTATTTGTAAAATCAATTTGACAACAACATGTTAATTGAACTTTAACATCATTATGGTTATGATAAAGACGTGGTTTGTTATATAATTGTAAATATTCTTTAATTTTTTCATAAAAAATGTACCATATATCACGTTCTTCTTTTGATACATGAATATATTCAATTAATGGACAATATTTATCTGTTTCAATAAAGAATCTTGCCAAGTTGAACCCATCTGCTTGGATTTTGAACATTTTTAAATTTGATAGTTTGGAAAAATCAATATCACTACAATCAAAATAATAAATAAACATTGTTGGAATAAATAATTCCAAAATTTCAATTCCTTCATTTTTAATAAATAAAATATCTAATTCATCTTGAATTGATATTGATTGATCATCTATTGGTATATCATTTTGGAAAATAATTGATAATCTTTTTAATCTTGTTGTGGTTAAATTCTGTAATACTTTTTTAACATTTAAATACATTTCACTACCAATACCAATATTCGATAATTCCAAATCTTCCAAATTCACCAATTTTTTCAAAACTTCAAATTTTAATCCAATAACATTCTTTAAATACAATCCTTGTAAATTCTCCAAGTACAAAGATGAAGTTAAAATATCCCCCAAATGAGCATCAGTTATTTTTAATTTTTTCAATCCATTTTTTAATACTACATTTAATTTTTGTGAATTCAATCCAGTACCATATCCATAATGATGCATACTTTTAGCCAATTGAATTCCTAAAAAATCAATTTGAAAATCAGTTAAACAACTCTCACTAATAGAATTAAATAACAACCCATGTAAATCTAATACCCCCAAGCCTCTAAACTCAAATATTCGTTTTTTTTCTTCAGTTAAATGTTGTAATTTTGGATTGGTTGCAACTGATAAATAAGCCAATAAAAACTCCAAATATTTAAAAACTCCATCTTTTTCTATTGCTAAAGATCCAATCCTAATTGGTACAATACTAAAATGTTTAATATATTTAAATAATTCAATTAAATTAAATGGGACATTCATAGACCATATAAAAGTATTAACACGGAATTGTACCCCATTTTCAAATGCTAAATGAAGAATCTTATAACTATGTTGATATTCATATTTTGAAGTATCCCAAGTATCAATATTAGCCACATAACATTCATTAATTCTTGATAATTTTGTTTTGTTAATAATAGGTGTACTTGGTGAAGTTATAGTTGTTGTAAAAGTTGTGGAGTGTGGTTTGGTTGATTTAGATACTATTGATACTTGTGGTTTCGAGGGTTTATTATTATTATTATTATTATTAGCAGGTTTGAAAATTGAATTCAAGACTTTTTCTACCAAGTTTTGATCATTATAAATATATCTTGATAATTCATAAAACCATTCTTTACTTACTTTTGCATGGTTAAATAGGTTCCGTTTGACATAAGTAGTTTGTAGAATATTATCTAATTCTTCCAAGTCATTTATAATATTAAAATCTGGCTCCTGTTCTTCAAAAGGAAATGCTAAAGGTGATTGAAGAGTGTTAGATGGATCTGGGGTATGATTATTCTCAAATTGTGGAGGTATAGCCGAAGATTCTCTTGACCTTTTAGTTGTTGTTGATGATGATGATATTGGTGGTGTCAAGGTTATTTCATCTTCTTGGGATGATTCGATATCGCTTTCTGATACTGGTGGTGAGAAATGTTTGTATTGTTGAAGTGGCGAGCTTGGTATATCCAGTGTGGGACCTATAATTTGTCGCTTTTGAACCAAATTTTGATGATGATGAATAAACTCATGCTTGTAGATTCCTGGAAGGTATGAAAAAACTATTCGTCTGATTTCTAATGGTAGCTCTGTAAACTCCTTACCCATTCTTTTTATGCTCCTCTCAGTATTAAATCGCTACTAGCAATTAATGATGCCGGTTTTAAAAAATTTTTATGCAATAGTTCTGATAATATCTAAGATCCTGTCGCTAATTTTTTAGTAACTCGTTATTAATTATTTTTTTTTTTTTCTTAGTACGTTTTGAAACTCCGAAGATTTCCGCAATAAATATACCCTTTTTTTTTTTTTCTCTCTTTATTACTTTAACTAAACCACCATACTACACCCAAAATGTAGTATCAGTGTATATATCCTCTTGTATTAAAAAGTATACTAAATAGAATATAGTAGTAATACGGGGAAAATAATAATAAAAATGTTGTCGTTCGTATATAGGGAATAAAAATTGGGTGAGAAAAAAAAAAAAAAAAAAAAAAATTGTGTGAAGGAGAAGAAAAAATTTTGGTGCGGATCATGTAAGCTTACCTCTGCTTGAGCAAAGCGCGTTGGGACGGGGGCCGTGTTTTTTTGGTGGTTCCTACATATAGTATCTGCACGCGACTCGCATTTAAAGATCGTGATTTGAGAGCGATCGGCATGTGTGAAAGGGTGTTAGTGGTGCTTAAAGGGGGAAGGGGAGCAATGACCACGGAGGTCCGCAAAGGTGATGCGGCGGACTACTGATGAGTATGCACTGTTTAATCAACGGAAGTGGAGTATTTGGAAATGAAAAATTCTGAATACTTGTATATACATACTAACTCAGGCTGATTAATTATAAATTTCAGAAAAATAAAAAAAAGGATGTTCTGATATCATTCTCAATATTGATTGCTTATTGTGATATATTATTATTGAAACAATTATAAAAAAACAAGATTATAATAAATATATTATAATTATTCAGTATTCGCTATATTATATTTGATTCTTAGTTAAGATGAGGACATTTCAGTTTTATTTATTATATATATTTCATACTGAATAATTCTTATTGAGATATGCTTTTGTTGTTAGTTGAGTTATATATCGTCAAATTATAGTAGTTGAATAATAAAATACCAAAATATATTGTAAATTAGAATTACTTATCTAAAATAAAATAAATAAACAGGATGGACTTCAAGTTATATTAACTCTAAGACAAAGAAGTTCATTCAGAGAGAAGTGAGATTAAATAGCAAATTTCAATAAAGATCTTTTAATTAAATCTTTGTTAAGTTTGAACCAGATTATATTGTGTAAGCATCTCACAAATCTTTTACATCAACAGCTTTTAGTGATCTAAAGTACTAATGAATTCATGCATGATTGAGAATATTTGCAGTATTTCTAGTATAATTAAAGAAAAAATATGCTAATGGGCAAATTATAAAGACGAACAGAGAAAACTAGGTCTCATTTTTGTTATATTTTACATAATAAAGATCAATGTTGAGGTTCACTATAATAATAATAAAAAGTACTTAACTATTTATGTAGAAAACGGGTCCCATAATTACATTGAGTAAATATAAGCGTCGCCATTAACTAGTCTACAAAGAATTTAATTAACGCAATAACGAGCATGCATAAGCGTGCAACACTTAATTTGTGTTGTGAAATAATTGTGTAGTAAAATCCGGACTAGAACATGCGGCTCAGACTTTCAATCAATCGCAATCGAACTACATTAAGTACCGCCATTAAGTTCCTAACGTTATATAATGGAACTAAGTGGATATTTACATGAACTGATACTGCCTATAAATTTAATATATATCAGTATATTTAGATCTTCGAATCAACATTTTCTAGTTGTTGAAATAGCAATGTCGTATTAGAAATAACTAGTAATCGAAGGAAAATTACTACAGTACTCCTAATAAATTGCTAAACTACATGTCCAATATTTGAAATTCATCAACTTTATAATTTACTATACTATAAACAATGTTAATACTAGCTTTCAATGAAAAGCAATGATCAGCAAAGCGATCGATCGAGGAAGATTGTTAAGTACTGCATTTTCAGCGTTTTTAGTATTTAAATTAGACTGATTGATACTCGCCTTTGAAACTCCCCCCTTTCTGCTTAACTCTTCAGCAAGCTCATTCAATAACAATATGTAATATTGTGTATTTATTTTATTCTTTCTATCAATTGTTTCATCATCAGTTGCAAAAAATAGAACCTGTAGTCTACTTTCATAATGTTATGTATCTTTAAATAAACGTCAACCTTAAGAATTCATTATCATTGCATGCAATTGAACGTTTTGCGGAATAATCCATTATTCCAATAATTGTTAAAACTTGGGATTCTATTGTTTCTGTTATTAAGTTAGTATATTAAAGGTTAATTTAATTTATGGTTCATTTTATGGGAATATTTTGACCTATATATTTATATTCACTTATCATTCATATAAATATTTCCAAAAACAGCAGCAGAAACAAGTCATATCAGTCAATAGTTTAACATCAATGTAAATTTGATATTAGTAATAACCCTAATTTTATACCAATTCAGTTTGAGACAGATAGGTGAGAGACCTAAATTTACCTAGGCACAAATCCAACAGTCAATGAAGAAATATTTGATAAAAAACTAAATTAATTGATAAAAAAATGGATTATAAAATTAGTAGAAACAATGGAAGAACACAAGATCTCACAGTAAGTTCATTAATACTAATCTCCTGATAATTCAACAAACAATTTAAAATATCAATTGCTTAAGTCAGTTTGAATCTTGAAGATATTTCTCAAAACAGATCTTTTTCACGATTGCAATCTGAATGGCCATATGCTATACTTATATTAGCGCTAATCACAAAAGACCAGGTTTCATTATTAGCCAATAACAAAACCTTGATCGCAAAAGAGAGTTTAATTAGAAGAAACGTGAGTCCACCTCCATCCGAAATATATCTGTTATTATAGTATTCAATCGCGAGCTTCTGCAGCTGGTTCATGATGTGCTTGGTTTTGTGGAGTAGCCATCTCCGGGGATACGATACTCAGAGCCCAGCCTGAGATTAAAACATTTGTAGCACCCATTATACCATAGTTATAGTTGTGTGAAATTTTCATGAATAAACTACTTCAGATAGTATCAAACATAAACAGTCAAGTAATAGAGTCATCATCAAAACTTGTTATTTTGGGGCCGCATTCAAAATAAACAGATAGTGGAATATATTTTTCGAGATACCACGAAATTTGGGCAACCATACGACAAAAAAGGGCGATT
>JAKTSB010000342.1:0-19383 GCA_030579975.1 Blastobotrys buckinghamii (nom. inval.)
CTCTATAATAACATTATGATGATGATAATAATATTATAAAAAAAAAAAAAAAAAAAAAAAAAAAAAAAAAAAAAAAAAAAAAAAAAAACAAGAAAAAAAAAGAATACTTTTAAGTCTCTTTCAGTTATAATCAATTTATAGGACTATCTCATGAACCATTGATCATAGCTGCACTATAGTAGATCTTTATCAGTAAAACAGTAGACATATCATTCCATCAAGAGCAACATCCATATAAATATTCCCTTTTCCCTATTTATTTACAGAGAATTAAAATCCATACAAACTATCGCCTCCTTTTTTTAACATTATAAATATCCAAATAGCCATTAAATAAGTCCTCGAACAGAATAATTTCAGCCTCGAATTCTTTGTTGAAAATTCCACAAATGATCGTCATAACTTATAATCAAAATCCTGGTAAGCTTAAATTACCCTGGCCCAGCAACTCATCAAAGATCCTCGATCCTGAAAATTTTCCTGTTAACTGTTAATCATTTTTTTTTTTTTTAAGTACAAACCTGAATATTTCAATGACAATCAGAACGCGCTGTTGAGCTTCCCGACAAAGCGCCCATCCTCCGGGACACTTTTCTACTGCCAGCTCTTATTAACCACGATCTTATCTTATATAGTACTAAATCAAAATCTGAAAAAAATCAATCTACTATGAATGAAAATTTAGTAATAGCAACAACATTAATTAGAATAGAGTTACAGAAAAAAAATACAACATATAAATAGTAATAACAAGGAGTGATGCAGATATATATAAACTAAAACGAACGTAAACGAATCAAAAATAAAACAAAAAAAGCACAAAATTAAATAACTTAAATAATAATTAGATTTAGAATCCACATTGGTTTGGATATTGGAAATCATCTAATGGCATTGGGAATAGACCATTTGAAATTAATTGTGTAACATCCCATTCTAATGAGCTTTCAGTCTTATAGTTCCAATAGATCCAGCCGCTACCTTGTTCATATGCTTGAATTTGAGCTTCAACATATTTTCTAGTATTAGATTTTCTTTCATTACTCCATGTATTAATTTGGTCAGTACCTGCACAATCACCAATATATGGACTATTATCAAATGAACCAGTGTATCTGGCAGCTCTACCAACACCATTTAACCATTTGGTACAATCAGTTAATGCAGCAGACCATTCACCAGTAACACGCCATAAGTTTTCTTGTTGATAATCTCTACCAATTTCACAAGCAGCTTTAACATGATCATCGATAGATCTTTGTAATTCACCACCAGAGAAGACTTGATATTTATGATGATCCAAAATAACATCATAATGATTGGGTGCTTGAAAGAAATCATTATAATAACCATCTTTTTGGAATGCATCGTGGAAAACAATTTTTTTACTATTGCTGTGTTTTCGAATTCTTTCATAAGCATCTTCATAAAATTGTTTAACAACATTCATATCCATAACTGGACCCAAAGGTTCATTTAATAATTCGATGGCTTCAACAACATCACCCCATTTGCAATATCTTTCAGCGATTTTATCCAAAGTATCTAAAGTTGCATCAATATTATTACCATTTGGCCATTCAACTTGATCTCTTAAACCAGAATTATCAAACCCATTTTGTGAGCCTGGTGCTCCATGTAAATCAATCCATGCCTTCAAACCATGAGTTTGACACCATTGTAACGCTCTATCTAAATATTTAGTTTGGCCTTGAACATATGGATCACCCCATTGAGGGTTGAATGCCCAATATCCAATTGGGATTCTAACATGGGTGAAGCCCCATTCAGCAATTTGCTGAATATCTTGTTCACTAATCCAAGTATTCCAATGATCTGTTAATCTTTTTGAACATTCATCTTTACCTAATGCTTGACAATAATGATATTCATCTACTGGGGTATTATTTGGATCAAAAGCTTCAAACATTGATGGATTAATAAATGGTTCCAAAACGAACCAACCACCTAAATTGACACCTCTAACTTTATTATTATCATAATCGAATCCACCGTCTCGTTTGTTTAATGCGACTGGTGTACAGCTGGCTGCAGCAGCTAATAATGAAATAATAGTACTTGAAAGTAGCATCTTGCCGTATTATTTTACTGAGGTGGGGGTATTCTATTTATCTATCCTCCTTTTATTTTATAGGTCTTGATTGTTGTTCTATTGAAAAACCTAGTTTCGAGTTATAAAAGGACCGTTTATTAGTTGAATTAAAAAAATAAAAATAAAAATTGTAACAAAAATTCTCGAAATAAAACGTCAAAGAAACAAAAGTTGAAACGAAATGGGAGATAAAAGGAAATTAATATTTATTTATACAAATTTTTTAGAACAAAAAAGATGTAGCTATAGTTTTAAAAAAAAAAAGAAACAATATACCCTTTTCATTATGACAAGTTGAATTTTATAATAGAGCACCAAGAAAGATTCTTTTTCTATTCAATTCACAAAAAAGCAAACATATTTTGTTAATAATTTTTTCAGCCTGTGCTTGGATTTAGGGATGCTTTATAAAAGGGGCTTGAATATTTCTGAGTGCTTTAACGTGTAGAATCTATAAAAAGTAATGGGATCTGAAACACCGAATTACTGGTTCGATTATTTACCTAGCAGGAAGAAAAAGTAATTATATAACCTGCTAATTTGCCATGGCAGGCTTGAAAGTAAGTTACAGTACTATCGAATCTCAAAGGTGGAAAAGGTATTTATTTTAAAGCCCCGGGAACCTCTTGACAGGTTCATGAACAAGAAAGGTTACCAGCATTTTTCGCCATACCAGTTGTTTGGTTATATTACTTGAATTACCATAATGGATGAAAGTTGGATAGGGTTTTAGTTGTAAGGATATTGAAATGCTCTATAGCTATGCATGGAGAGAGAGATGGCTGGATTTGTACGATACTCCATTCTGTAATCGTTTTCATTGATATATTATTCGATATATATATAGTAAAAGACAGCGTACTATAGTTCTATGTCAAGCGTAATTATTATATATAATGAGATCGTAAAAGATTGCTATGATGATGATGATGATGCTGTTGTTTGTTTAACTCGATTGTTGGCACCACCACCAGGCTTTATTTAGGTGTAATCGAAACCTTATAGAGCTTTATTTACTTCTGCCATATACAGCTATAATGGGCAGAGTAAGATCTCGGGGGGATCTGAGATTAGCTTGCTTCTTATTAGATCTGTCAACTTTATATTTGATATATATATAGTACTAACATGGCCTGATTTAGTACAAATTAATCATGATTTTATAATCAATTGAATTACTTTGGATAAAAGTATTTAGTTATATTTGAGTGTATTCTGTGATGAATGATTGGGCCCATGACAGGAAATAGGGATACTAAAGTTTATGAACTACTTTATAAATATAGCTGGCACCACTTCATGGTTGCAGAAGAGTGATAAGGCGGGTCTTGTAATTAAAGTTATCAACTAATTAGCTTAAGGCGAATTGTTAACTACAATCAAGTCGTATTGACTACGAAATTAAGTTTTATCCATGATTGAAGATAATCAATCCCTGATTTTTGAAGCTATAGTAACTTTACCATGCATCCTATCCACACAATTGATGTAGTTTTAAATTAAAATTCCAACATACATTATTTGCAATATAAATTTATGTAATATTATAAACATACAGATTAAGATATATATGTTAAAAGAACGATCGGTTATTTCAGTGTATATTGAATTTAATATTTAAATTACCTGGCAGAGATTGTTTGTAGGTTCTATAAACATCCTTTTCAAGGTTCTGAATATGTAAAATCTAGATTTGTGTGAATGTGAATATTATAAATATCCTGGATACAGTAGAGTTGAGTGTGATGTGGAGTCGGTGTAACTTTTACTCATCCAGAATTTACAAGCATGATAACCAAGTAGTTTGGGCTTGCATCATCGGCAGATTGAATACAAAATCACAAGCATTTTTTTAAGCTATTCGGTCTTCACTGAGAATACAAATCATGGTTCTATTCATGATGGCAACTTACTGTAAGAAAAGTCAATTGTAACTAGATCGGATGTATCAACTTTTAAGCATAATGTGATGCAAGATGCTTCAAAAAGGTACCAAATTAATACAGGCTTGAGATGAGGGGTTGAGTAGTTCAAGCTGGCTTAAGGCCAGAACCGGGTGAGCTATATCCTACTGGTACTATAGTTTCAGTGCGGGTGCAGCTGCGGCAATAAACCAGCTGGCGGCCTGCGCAGGCACCCGCGTATCACTCAATCACAGAGTGCTTGAAATATTATTGTGTCTGACTGATTTTAACGCTAAGCAGAGCCCGTTAAAATTTCCTACGCATTATTACGCTGCAGTCATGAGTGATCAAATGGGTTACTATGGTTTCCATTTTTCTTTTGAAAAATAAAAAAAACGCGTAAGAAAGGATTGCAATCCTGCCTGGATCTGGTTAGTACAATCTGCTATCGTCCCTAGCTTGGAAAGAATGCATTGTAGTAATTAAGCCATACATTCCTTCTTTAAAATCTTAATTAATCTTTCTGAGAAGACCTGAAGTTTTTGATTCAAAATTAATCGGGTGTAGGTTTTTTTTTTCAACTGCCCAGCCTCCTGTAATACATGTAGGACTATAGACTGTACCTTTGAATGGTTTAAAACACTTAGCAGAACAAACCGCAAGATGCTAATACAGTGTGGCAGGTTTAACCCTTAGAATTCCAGCCAGTACTTTATAAGGCTTGATATATAGATTATAAACTTATCAATCGCTGGTTAAATTTCGCAACCAGGCTAGTGAGACCAGTGTTAGTGGCTGGCGTACAATATTATTAGACTTCAGAGTTATAAAAACACCAACGCTATATATTGGGATTAATAATTGTTTCTAGTTTAGCCTATATTTATATTAAATGACCATGGGTAAGTGCCAGCCTTATAATCATCCATAGACAGCAGAAATATCATCCATAACAGCAAATTTCGAATTCTAATAAGGGCCAGAAAATGCTTAGAAGTTTAATCAGCCCCTTATGGGGTTCAAATTTAAATGTTTTACTTTAGTTCATAACTCACGTTGGGGCTTAAGATATAAGAGAAAGCTGTACACAATAATCTCGAAAAATGAGCCACTCATTTAATTAGATGGTATAGTTAACGTTGGCACTGATCATAAATGATTACCCTCGAGATATACAGATAAGCCAACCTCAACATTAAAATTAAAGCCAAATCACATAATTAATTCAAACAAAGCTAAGTTGATCACGATGATGAATCCATGATGGATCCATCCATGGCGGAAACCTGATCTTTATAATGCGATCCATCAGGTCAGAAATCGCGATTCAGCAATTTATTAAGCCTTTTTTTTTAAAGATCGAAACTGACTTAAGATCGTTTACAGTTAAAGCTACTATATGGCAGTAAGAGTTTTATAATTATTACTACTGTATAGCCTCGAATACCAATTTAAAGTAAGTTACAGCTTGAATTCATTTAGATAAAACCGATAATCATAATGTATTTCGATTCGATTTCTTAGCCTAATGGGGGATCGAACATTATAAACCCATGAACGATGGACTTAATATGGTACCTGGTAATTAATATTATGGTACAGTATTATAAATCAGCGATTTGTCAAGCCTCTATAGAATATCAATTCTCATCAACTGCAGTCACAGGGTTATAAAATGTATACTACATATATATATATATACTATGGTAGTTTTAGATGATTGAATGCTCTAATCCTTGATTCGATATGTAGGATTTCTGCTGCCATTAACTATTATTACTGGAATATAAACGGCGTTATAATTGAAGTCGAAATTGGATTATGATTGGTCATTCGCATATTTTGTTTGTCATCCACCTCTGTATAAAAAAATCAATTGAACTGTGAACAATGCAAGAGGTATAATCATGATCAGTGGCAGCAGATTGAAAATATTTGAAGTGTGGTCATTACTTTTTTATAATTAATCATGATGTACCATCGGATCTCCGCACGGAAAATTCTGTCTATCAAATTACCATTGGTAATGGCTTGAAATCATATCTCACAATTCATCTTCCACATAGAATTGATACACATGATCAACATTTCGATAGCACTACTGGCAACAGAATACTCCTCTTTTGCTCACCTTTCAAAGTTTTTTTTTTTTTTTTTCAATTCAGAAACTGAAGTAAATCTCAAGTGATAATGGAATCTTAGGGATAATGCTCTCATACATCTTACAAATCTGTTAGCAAGCCAGTTTAGAAACTAAAACTTCACACTAAACTGTAAATTCATAAATCTTCAGCTATAGCATACATTTAGATTAACAATCAGACATGATGTAGGGCAATGAGAGTAAAAAAGGGTTATTATAAGGTTATGTCCTCGGATAATAGAGTTACAGCAGCTTTACAATAGAATGTCTCCTTAGATCAAGTGGGAAAGCTCATGAAATACGAGTTTTGAACTTGGAAGTCTAGATTTATCCAGCATTCTGAGATCTGACCATAATTGGGTCATGATCATTTTTGACCGTTAACCGCCATGCATGTACTTCAAAATGCGCAAGTTTTGTAAAATGACCATGCATGGCAGCCTAGGTAGATTGATGTTCTTTCTTGTTAAACTACTGGTATTTTCTAACCTGCTCAAACATTGCAACCCTTAAATTCCTGCAATTATTTTGTTGAAACTTTGTAGATACATGTACAAGTGAGTACAGTCGGGCTGCCTCCTTTGCAACAATGAACTATCTGCCATATGGATATATTATATATTTGATTACAATTTGAAATCGTTTCGGCATTTAGATTTCTATATAATTATACATAATAGTTATAGTCTAAGGAGGTCTTCACCTCAAAAGATGTTGTACATGATGCAGGGTCGCAGTACCATAAGCCTGCTTCACTTAAAGCTGAAAACTAAAGTCCGCGTGTATGCTATACCTGTGACGACAACTATAGCGCTGGCTCGACATCTAATAACCCTGCAATAAATCTACAGTAATATTTTTATGGGTCCATGAATATGGATTCAAGGTTTTCACACTCGAGACCGGGATATTAACAATTTAAATGACTTTATACACTAAAATTTAAGTTTCAATGATAAAAATTCAAGTTTCAGTATGTTTTGTTCAACCTGTTGTTTCAATCAAAAATATATATATATATATTGGCCCCTAACAAAAAGCTTGCGATGGTTATGATTATAATCACCGCTTCCGTTCCTTCTGGTTATAGTAACAATGTATGATATATATTTAGCCTGGCCTCCTCAAAATTTAATCTACAGTAGATAGCTCAACTATTTTAGACTTTATCATAAAACTATAGCTATACAGGTCGACCTATTATGGTTGAGTATTTTGTTTGCCTACTTAGTATATAATTATTATGAACAACCTACATTAGTACTCCAGTAATCAGCTTATATCCGTCACCTATGACACGTATACCGCAATTGATTATGCGGTCTTACTTGTAGTTTATTTTAAGACTGATCAGTCTACTAACATAATTGACAGGTACGTAAATGATATAATAAAGTGTCCTTCATTCTCCTGTAAATAATATTGCACCTTACAAAGAAAAAGACCAAAGCTAGAAATTTGATTTTTTTGCACACATAAGACTATTGTTAAAATATCTATGGCAACTGCTTAAGTTTACGATTTTGTTCAAACACTATAAACTATCAATTACGACTCCGATCCCAATCTTAAGGGATTGTACGAACTCAATCGTATAATCTTCAGTTACTAAGCATATTTTACTCATATTTATAATATACTGAAGAAGGAGAGCATTAAAGACATATACATAACATTATGTTATAAATTTAACTTAAGAGGAGTAAAATAATATCAAGAAAGCGCGGTTGAACCACATGGATACGTGAAATACCATGCATGCATTGAACCCACTATAGTTCATTATAATTGCCCATCTGATCAGATCTATTTGTTAGCTCTGAGGCCATTAATACGCCTGGTAACTTGCCGAACTATTGTAAATTTAAACAGTCATATCTTTGCTTACTATTATAATAGCTATCACAGAATTGAGGGACATGATATTTTACTCTCACTGCAGCTCCATGGGTATACTATAGTACTGCTGTACCCTGTAGACACATGGGTGTTGAGAATTAAATACGAGACAGCTTTATATATCTGGTTCCTCAGCTGCAGTATACATGTATATATGCATGTGCTCTATAGTATACCCATCATGGATGTTGTAAATACCATTATGACTATATAACTTGAGGTAAATAATTTTTGAATCATGTAAAATTTTATCTTTTTTAGATTAGTTTATAGATGAGTGCAAAGTAGTACTGATCTTCACTGGTTTTTTTATTATGATTATCCTATCCATCTGATACCACGGTACTCACAGCTCTCCAAGTCTTTGTTATTATATTATGACCGAGCATCACAAACTTGAGAGAAATGCAAAACATCCATGTGAATACCTGATAGAAAATTCTTTATTTGCACATGTGCACCTACGACTAATTGGTAACAGTTGAGTTTGAAATAAAATATTATGGAGGTTAGGGTTACTATAAAACAAAATTTTATTGATTAAATTGCCAGAATTACCCCGCTATTTTACCCGAGGGGGTCCACCAAAAAATTAAAATCAATATATACGCGTACCTGACATAGAAGCAGCGAAAGATTTGATATTATACTGAAATACAAAATTATTATTAATAGTTATGATCACTGTTTCTATATTTGCTTACACGGCTCTGTCACACCGAACGTTCCAACCATGGCAGTCATCAGCCATTATCGATACATTCGGATGTAGGCCGTAAGTTTTTTAAATAAATCGATCTATTGAACAGAAATAAACTATCATACACAATCGGAACGATTTATCTCTTTAAACTCTCAAATAAAACTATAATTAAGTCAAAATGTGAGTTTTTTTTTAAAAGTTATTATTATAACTATAGTGTCTATAGTATTTAGAAATACTCAAAAGTTAATGAGGCTCGAATGATTCGGGTTTCATAAACGTATACATGAGCCGTTCACATCGGTGCAGAAAAATTTCCTATCCACATGGATCCGGATATATATATGACATACGCCATCCGATATTAACTCGATCGTGATCGGTTTTTGATCGACAGGTCGATCTATCGGTTTTCAATTTTTATCCTTGCATTATTGAAGGTTTTCACCTTCTATCCCAGTTTTCTAGGATATTATTTTTCGTACTTGTTTTTGGTAGTGACACTTTAATGCGCCTACTGTAAGCTTTGACATATACGAAAAATATTAAGTTAAGCCAACTGACAAATCACATTACTTGAATTTATATATCGTTTATTTCTACAAACACCTGTAGTTTCGGAATTATTAAGTTAGCGATATTATCATTAGTATACTGGTTATCCCATTTGATCTGTTTTGAAGAGCTTATAAACCACTTATTGATCGAGATTTGACATTTCGCATGTAGCCTTACCCCACATTTTTAACTTAAGCAGTTGTAAGATATAAGTGGTTTCCAAATAATCAACATGTCAGTTTAGTTTTTCGGTTGCATCTGAGCTTCTAGCTGTTAATAGCATCATATATGATATCAAGCTCTGCTAGCTTAAGATTTGGTGGTCATATGCTTCGTTTAGAACTTCTATCCCCAGAGTTTATATCCAATACAAAACCTAAGTTAGACTGAAAGTGTTGATGAGATCATACATTCAAGCATGATCCTCAGCCCACTTAGAAAGGTATTTTTTAAAAATTTGATATTACATTTTGCAAGAGTTGAGACAGATATATCATAGCTTGCGTGATAATATGAGTTATTACAATATGATATTGATGCTATGGCAATTAAATGTTCTGTGTTCAATTGATTGATCTCAAACGGTCTCTAGCATCAACTACTAATTTATATTGCGCTTTGATTAGTATTAGTATTTCAACAAAATACAAATTGTAAATATCAGAAGTAATCGGGATATTACCTATGAAACTTTGATTTATTTAGCCTCTCCTCTATCTACATTGATTGTACAATACATGTCGTATCATTCGGCTTTCAAAAACCAAGTTATATCGTCAATGTTTGTTTGAATCATAATTTCGCGCGACGCAAAATATAGTGACTGTCGCGAGTAGGCGCTGTTTACAAAATTTTCAAACCCTAGGTAAAATTTCACACGTTGTACAAGTACAAGTAATACTAGCTTGAGACTTCAGAAGACTATCTACACCGTTTGTTGAGTACAGTACTGTACTATGTTAAGGCATTAATGAAAATTATAGCTTTAATATATTAAGCTAGTTTTTAAACTACTTGCATAGCTTTATGATCAGTATTTTTTCACAAGGTAGTATTAAAACGAATTTGATAAAACACTAATTTTTCACCTAATTTCGACGTTGTGAATTCTAATTTTTTTCAATACGTGAATTTTATGGTATAAATCAATCCAATCGAACTAAGATCTTTAAATGCGTTTTGTTGAAGCAAATATTAATTCCTCGACCTGCGGAGTCTATTCTAATCAGCTGTCCAGATCCGATTTAAATATATCTAAATAAAGTTTAATAACAATAGCAAGCTGAGATCTAAATATTTTCTCTATACAGTCATGTAAAATTCATAAACTACCCAAACATGCAACATTAAATAAATTCAACAGAACAGTCATTATAGACTATATAATGGAATGCTTAGCTAAAATCATTGCAAATCCATTACCGCCATTGCATACCAAACCGCAGAAACGCCATTTAACGCCGTCAACAACAAAGCAATCACCAGTTGTAACGCATGGGTATCGTGGCTTAAGTATCTCAACACCACAGCAGCCACCACAATCCAACACTATTATCCAAACTCCATTAAGAATTATAACACCATGGCCATCAATGTATCAAATTATTAGTTCAAGACTAAATCATAATGCTTTAGCCACTGATATTCTAAATCGAAAAGTTTCAGTAGAAGAGGGTGTTGTACATTCTAGTCCTTCACAAATGCTAATTGCTAAAGTTATAAACCCAGTATTAGAAGCATTAAAAAGTACAATGATAGATGTTATTATTGGAGGTGAAAATAAGGACTCAATTGTGTTGTTAAATCCAGATATCGCATTAACATATAATAATAAAAATTGTTGGGTTGTCTGTATTGTTGTCGAAGATCATGAAATGTCACAAATTGAAGTTGCTCAAGCTTCAAATGGTGATTTGAAAAAAGTCCAAGCTATACAAAAGATATTTGGGTTAATGATTTTAAATCATACTAGGTATGGGATGATTACAAATTATGAAAAGACATGGTTTTTAAGAAGGAATCTAGAAGATGATACGAGTGCTGTTATTGGTGATGTAATTTTAAGATCAGATGTTGGCACTACATGGAGTTTGACTGGTGCATTTTTGACGATGCTATTAACACTCATAAATACCAATGAAGAGATGTCTGAGATAGAGAGTATATTCACAAAACATGTAGCAACCGGCGATGATGATGTATCGGTTTTGTTGAATCCACATAATTACGATACTAAAGAATTGGAATCACATATTACATTACCTATAAAAATTCGAGCAAGAGATTACGTTGAATTGCTACAAGATGCAAATAGAAAGGATACTTTCGGTTCATGTAGTACGACTAGAGGGATTCTTAATAGAACTTTATCGAGAGTGGTTGTTAGAATCACTGCATACAAAGAGAAATTATTGGATAAAGAGTATCAAGTTCATGAACATTTAAAACACCTACATGTTAAAGATTTAGTGCCAAAATTATTATTAGCAGGTAATTTCTGGAATATGGGGAAAATATTGGTATTAGAAGAATGGGGTTATCCACTTAGGATAGATGAACTAAACTATGATTTGGCTGAAGAAATGAGAGATATAGTTCGAAGATTACATTCACATAATGTTATACATGGTAATATTAGACTATCAAGTTTTGTGCGTCGAAAAGATGATTTTTACGGGGCTGAATTAAGATTGATTGGATTAGAATATGCAATGATCGACCCAACTGTGGAACAAAAACGAAAAGAAAAAGATCGAGTTGAAAGATTATGGTTAGAAAGAAACAGCACAGATTATTGGTTACTATGGGCTTAAAATTCTTAAGGAATCCGACAAAGGAAGCTAATTATCAGTATAAGATAGATATATATTGAAGCAAGTTGAGGAGGTTGGCTTTTTGTCCTACTGATTTTTTTCTTATCAATACACTGTGCTGGTATCCTAGGTGTCCCTGAGATTTGGAATCTAAGATTTTTTCATTTACCAGATTGAAGGATTTTAGATTGGAATTTTCAAGACACTGGAAATAAAAAATCTTTGTGGAGTGTCTCAGATGTTTATACTCTTAGACATATATATGCATGTGCACTGCAGTAATTATATATCTATATATATATAGGATACTTTATTTAAAATAAAGAGGTAATAATGTAAACTGATATGATCGATTTGAATCGATTATTGAATTGAAGAGATTTTCAATGGATTGCAATGAGCTTCTTGGCAACAGTTGTTTGAGATATGAAATCATTATCAGGTAAAAAAAGCTATAGTATATATATATATATAGCTTTCTAACTTGTTATGGTATATTCATTTATGATAATCTTTATTTTAAATAAAGTATCCTATCAGCATTAATGCAGGTTCAATAAATAGTTTTGGATTTTATACTGTAGCCAAGATGATCTTCGGGTCTCTTGTTTGTAATAAATCATCATCAAGCACACAATTTTTCTCGAGCAACCCAAAACAAAAAGACTTGATTGCAATCCTCTATAGCTAGGAATAGATGATATCTTTGTAGAAGTAACTTAGAAGGGACTGGAAGCACCAGTCATTAGCAATGACGACCTTAATTATAATATATATATATGACATGATTGAACTCAGTTCGGTATTTTCAATCGCATACACTGTGTACTTAAAAGTATCATGATAATCTACTGATCTTTGTTTTGTATCAATCTTATAGTATAATGAGCAAGCTGATTAAGTAACAATTATTTGTGCACATATGATAGATTCAGATTGTGTCTAAAATCTCAAACCCGACTTGTTTCAAGCCCTGGGACTCTTGTAAATTTTAGATTTTCATTCTTAGAGTGCTGTATATATTTCAGATTATACTTAAGTTATAAAGGAAGAAGAAAATGATTTGCACAACTCGGAGACCGGGCGATCGTACCGAATAGGATTCTGTGATTAAAATTGTCTGGTTTATCATCCAAGTTACGGTAATGATTTGATTTGAATATGCTCAAATCACTTGAATGTTTATCTTTTTTAAGAAGATTCTTAAAAAATTCAGGTGGTGAGGTTTACCCGTCACGGTATTGGGATGAGGTTGAAAAAAAAAATCATTCAAATAGGATCCGATGCATATGTGGTTGCATGCAGGCATAATGAGCCCCACCACCCAAAAATAAGCTTGTGTTGTTTTCTTTGTGCACAAAGAATTATTGTTGCTGCAGTAACCCCTGCATTATGCATCAGGCTTCGTCCGAGTACAAAAAAGTCAAATATCATTCGTTATAACATTAAGAGCTTAAGTTGCTTTTATTACTTAAATTTGAATCCATATCTATATATCTATAGTAGAATCAAACTGTCCTGGCTGAAATTACGAGATAACACTGTGTTAGGTCTAGCCATAGAAAAGTTCTAGTTAAAGCTAAGGAAACAAAAAGAGCTTGTAACCCTATTCATCAAGAATCTGAATTACATGTAGTACTTGCTAATTTATAATTGAATTGAACTTAGACACGCATATATAACAAGGCATTTACAGTAAATTGGCATTCTTGAAATAGGATAATATGGATTCGGCCGATCACATGGCTACCATTTTATTCACTGAGTTTCCAGAGACAACCTTGTGTTTTAACTTTAAATGGTCACTGGCGCCATGCATATAGAAGTGTTACCTTCTTACAATTGAGTCTTTCCCTCTTACAAGTCTCTCAACATATTGTAATGAAATGAAACTAATGTTTATGAAATTTTTAAAATTTTTGAACTTAGAACTTAATCCGAAACTATGCAGCAATAGTATCAAATCATTACGTCAATTGTACACTATATATATATGTATAATATACAAACATAATGTTTTGTTTCTTGAAATGATATTAAATTACAGGGCTTATTAATGTAGTTAATTATAGGTTCTAAGAAAATTCAGAGTAACTTGAATTTTTATAGCATTCAATATCAAGCATGTAATGGATGATGCCACATGCGCTATTCACATTCATTCAAAACAGATATATTCTATGGCTAAATACATTTAGTATACAATAAATGCCAATGGGTACACCTGCAGCTCCAACATAAGCCTCAAGTTACGTACAAATATTCCCACATGCATCGAGCTACAATTTTCTGATACTAATTGAGCATATTGGATGAATTAAAAATACTATGTATCACAGAAGCAGTGCTAAAAAATTGCCACTTTATATTATAGGTATAATGTGCTTTCTTTCCAGATTTTGTACTGATAGAGTAGCTGCTTGTGTTTTTGTCTTCATGGAAAAAAAAAATTCATAACTGTCTTGTGAAAGTCATAACACTAAATTGATACATATTTAGCATGAACAAAGCATACCACTTGAATATAAATACCCGAATAATCATCTAGGAATTATTTTTTTGACATGGTATACGTATACACAACATTAGTAGAATTCATTATTCAATAAATTTATATCCAATTATTTCTATCATTCAAGTATTAATCTAATATAAATACTCCATTGAGCTAATTAATTAATTTACAGAATAATCCCTACTGGTACAAAGACTTCCGGAATCATGAACTAAATAATAATAATTGTTAAGATTTTTTGAAATCCAAAGATGACTAAGAAGCTGACAAATCTAAATAATTGATCATGAATGCAGCTCGGTTTTCTATATATAGACAATAAGATAGTTGATTATCCTTGAGCCAATTGAAGTTCTCGAAGCATCTCTTCAACTGCAATTATATGGATGGGTTCGTCACATAGCTATAGAGAGTTCAAATAAATTATTCTAGGACCTAGGACTAGACCTTCATCTAACAGATATATCTTTTATCACGTGTACAGCTTATCAAGCCACATTATTGGATGATCTATGTAAACCTGGTTTGATACGGCAAACTATATTGTATATACATATATGAATATCGGCTTTATCGAACTAGCCAGTTTATTCGATCATCATATATGTGGGCTCTCGATCTTATATAACTAAAAAATAAGAATGAGCTGTCAA
The DNA here is from genome assembly GCA_030579975.1 of Blastobotrys buckinghamii (nom. inval.). Lineage (NCBI taxonomy): Eukaryota > Fungi > Ascomycota > Dipodascomycetes > Dipodascales > Trichomonascaceae > Blastobotrys > Blastobotrys buckinghamii (nom. inval.). Next base: position 15,302 of record JAKTSB010000342.1, read on the forward strand.
ATTTGACACAAGTTTCACTTACCTATAGTATACCTGCGTGGGCAGTTTCAATCGTTTGAAATGAATTCAGTATATTCGAAATTGAATCTTAGCGCTATATATGAAATTAGATTGATCTTCGATGCTCGCATCTGAAAAGCATAAATACTGGAAAACTATATAGGTTCGCATGTAGCTTGTAGAAAACCGTCATTTTTTCTCACTGATATATTAATTGAAATGTTACCAATAGTAGTGTATCATACTTCTAAAGTAAAACCCATATATTATAATGGGCTTAGACAATTGTATAAGTTAACTTGGTACAACTATAAAGGCAGTCAGAACGATTTAGATTACTTATAAACCATACTGAATTGTTTACACCTTATGCTTAAATACATTTACTGCAGCCATTGGAAATGAGAGAATATTATATATCCTATAGTCACCTGCCCTGTGTCGAATTATAATTAGTTTCATAGAAATACAATAACTCAGAGACACAGATTATTTTACTAAAGGCCACATCTTTTGCAAACCTTACTTACGTTGGATAGCCTTTGTTAAGCTATTAGATGTTCCAACTTTAACAGTTTTGAGGATTTTTGACATATGAAGCGTTCCCTAAGTTTTAGCATCGGTGTTCTTGTACCTACTATGGTTAAGTCTCAAACTGAAAATGAGCTCTAGATAAATTTAACACATGTATCTTTACGTTGTACCTAATTACTACACTTTAGCTGCTGCAGCTTTCTAAAGCGAAAGCCACACAATCTACATTGTAATTGCACGAAAACAATACACAATAATGTACGGTTCAAAATCCTAAAGAAGCATCAAAAAAATATTAGCAACCCATGACTGCAGATGGAATTTATGCTATAATTGCAATGGTAAATGTTGGTACTTTGGTACATACATTTATAAATCCCAATCCATGCATATCAACATGATCAACGTTTGGGGTTCTAAGATCGATTACTGTGCAGTTAGTGCATCTCTTCCCCAATGGAAATTTCTTAAGTGTTAAATTTGATCAGAGCTTAGTGACGATCTACTTAAGTGTTACCACCCTACGGCGCGTGCACCACACTTAAAAATCTAGGTTATAGATCGCGAGATCTCTTAATTGGAGATCTTTAAAGTCTAAGGATCAGTTTTATTCTCAAAATTTGTGAAGTTAAATAATATCTATAATGGTTATTAATTGCCACAGAGTTCAAGTTATTATTAGTAATCTTTTATCAATTTAAGTGGAATAAAACTATTTTATGGGCCTATTGCAATGGCTATCTATGTATTAATTAGGCAAAACTGGAGAATACCGAGCAATGAGATTACCAACGGAACGATTCTTAGAAATCCAGGAAACTGAGTAGTACGGCGCTGAACCTGATAATACTGAGATAAAACTTAGGAGGGGGAATTTAATATGGATGATGAGATGAATACTCGGTGAAGAGGTACCAAAGATGTGGGAATTTGAATGTTTTGTTATTTATAATCGCAGTGTTGAAGCTACCTTAACATTTTACAATTATTTATATATCAAGTTGGGTATGTATTCTCGATTAAACAACAAATAATGATGGATGGAGAAAAACAACCTAATAAACTCTTAGAAGGTCTGATTGCAAAAGAATTGGCGCATCGATTAGGTTTTTTTCTTTATAATTAATTGCCATGGTGATGATGAGGATGGAGAGATTTAAATTTATATGGGGCTCAAAAGAAGCTAGCTGGTAGCTAGCTGTCAGGCCTGTCTCAGATTGAATCATATCTGGTTCGTTACACTTTCCGTGCAAGTGTCGATCATTATGATAAAAATTAAACCACAAAAAATATTCCAAAAATAAGTTATTTCACTACACTACTGTATATATAGAAGGCTAGGCTATCTTAATAAGCTTACGGTAATTAAGTAGAGTAGAATTTTTTTTTTGAGAATAATATTACCAGATAATCCGATATTCGCTCCTTTCTTTATCCTTGTTCACCATGGATGGGCCATTCAACCCAAAACAGTGAAGAGTAGCTCACAAGTAGAAAATATAAAAGTTCAATTTCTCTAGCTTTACCTTCAGTACATGCATGACCAAGTATACTATACCAGGTAAGGTAGTTGCAGTAAAGAAATATCTCTAAAGAGTTAATATCTCAATGTTGATCATACCTATGCATAGATGTAGCTGTACCCTATTCCATCTCTTTAACATCTATATTTAGTTACGGTGTTGTATTTGGAACATAAAACTAGAGCCAATTTAATTCAAGTTGGTGGTACTGTGAAAGAAAGCTCTGGAATAAAAAGCAAAGAAAGTTTCAAACTTTAGAACACATGTTAGCAGGTGCACACAAAAAATAAAAAAAAATAATTCAAATCGACCATCCATGGGTAAGCTTACACGCAAAAATTATAAATATAGCTGGATTTCCCTTCAATCGATCTGTATTTTCATATAAGATTAAATCAGTAAACTAAGACTAAAATTTCTAACAAAAATATACATATAAGTCATCAACATGAAAGTTCTATCAACAATATTAGTAGCTTCAACAGTATTGGCCATGTATCCAGCACCACCGGCCAAATTTCAATTGAAATTAGAATCAAATGATAAGAAATTGAACAATAAATTTATTGAAATGATGCCAATGGCAGATGCACCCTTTATGCAAAGTGTTATTGTTGATAAACAACCAAAATCAGGGTCTTTCCAAGTGGATAAAAAATCAAATGCTTTGATGTATAATTTTAATAATAATAAGGATTTAAAACAAGCAGCAACAATTGAAAAAGATAAAAAATCACATATTGGTTCATTTATTGTACAACCAAACTTATCACAACAAAACAATTGGGATAATGGGTTTACATTTATTAAAGAAGTTATGAAATATAAAGATCATTCATCTTGGTTAGCTTGTGATGAATATAATGATAATCATTATAATTTGAAACTAGACCAAGGTACTAAAAAAATTCCAAAGAATTGTGTTAGTGTTAAAGTTGTTCAAAAATTCTTACCTCAACCTTTGAAACGAGACGAGAATGATCGTATTACTCCAGCTATGCCAATCAGACCTCCAGCTACTGTTGGCCCATCTTATGAATAGATCTCTATATTTATAGAAGATTAGGTAATTTGTTTTCTAATATTTTGATCATCTTGTTTATATATTTTTTTTCTATATTAAGAAATTCTTCTCCACCCGCTTTGGCCATAATTTTGGGTTATCTGAATTTTGAAATAAAAAAAAAAGTGCTACCAGATCAATGGTACGAGGGGTTTAGATGTTTCGATCACGTCGATCGATTTTTTTTTTTTCTATTCTACAAATAATTTCAAGATCTTAAATATTTTGACAAGTGGATGAGCTGATTTTCTCGTTCTATATTTTTATTCTATAGGGATTTTCATAGTTATAATACCATTTTTTTTTCATTTTCATAACATATTATCAAATGTATTACTTACTTAATTACTATTTATAAACAAGTTGTTCAATTGGCTATACCCCCTCTCTCTCTGCCTCAAAATATTTTACAAGATATAAATTTTACGGTTCGTATCGTAGTACGGCGCTAGCTATAGGAATCTAACCGTTTTTTGAGACACCGAATAATTTGATGTGTGTGGACCATCCGATGGAATCAAAGTTAAAGTACCTAAATAAAGTTCAGAAACGGTTATGCTGGTACCGCTATTTCGGTAAACCACACGCGCGCATGAACTTAATCTCGACATCACACTAACATCAGACAAAATGGACCATATATGAACTTTTGATTAAAAAAATTGTCAAAAAAGAAGTATCAAATTGATTGAATACTGCTGAATCGATGTCGACAGGATTCGAACCTGCAGCCTTCAGAGCCGAAATCTGATGCTCTGCCATTGAGCCACGACACCCGTTTTTTTCCGATTTAAAAATATATGTTAATTTATCGAGCAAAAATTACAAAAATTCGCATTTTTTTTAACTATGATTCAATTTTTGCATAAATCGCCACAAATTGCAATGATCGAATTTATTAAGAGTGATTCAAGGTATTAATGGATATTTATATTGATCTACATTAATTATTAAAAACAAAA
>JAKTSB010000343.1:0-19274 GCA_030579975.1 Blastobotrys buckinghamii (nom. inval.)
TCAACCTAGTTATTAGTACTGTAGACAGTACATTGCATATCTTGATACTGCAACAATGTTTGTGCTGGTATTCGCCTCATCCTTTGTGTATTGAAAAATAGCATAATTATTTTAGCTAGCGTTACCTGTACACGACCAGGCTTTACCATTTCAACCCTCAATATCTAATGAGCTTTAAATATAAACTGATTGAAGCTCCTGAAGAAGGTCCTTCTATAAAGGTAATCATCTACATATATATATTAATTTCAATCACAACTTAAGTTAAACGTCAAACTTATATAAGAAAGCTTCATATCTATAGATATAGTATTTAAAGGTGATGATTTACATATATATAACGTTGTACTGAGCACCATCGTCAGTAACTTTATATATACCTTTCAGTATATGTATACTATAGCAGGCAGTGTAGATATACAGCATAATTATACGAACGTTGAATATACCATACCCATCCATACCTTTTAGTTCTAAATTCAGGGATACCATCGACTTGGACCGTTCTTTTTCACCCCTTAATTGTGCATCACAAAAAAGCTTGGTATTGAAAACCTTTTGTAATTAAGCAGGTTAGGACTCGACACCATGGCAGGTGTAATTATAATATACCTATTATTGTTTATTACCAAGACCTTGAGTCTTTGGGGGTTTTTATTCGGATGTCCAAAGTTCGCGTTTGGATCCAAACTGTGAAATTAACAAAGTTATAGTCGAAGATTTGGCAACTTTTGTTTTCTTTTTTTCTGTTCACGTTACCTACAAGAATGAATAATGATACGCTAAACTTGGGTTTCTGCTACCAGCTAAATACAAGTGTGGTTAGCCTGGAGTCTTTTAAAATCTAACAAATGCTCTTTAGAGTGAACTACTGCAGTGCAACTGCAGCGATTTTCAAAACTTGACAAAAAATTAACTTTATCGTCCCCCGGCAATATTAATCACCACAATCTTTTCTGAAAATATGAAATCCATTTCTTACAGACTTCTAATTAAGTTATACTGCTGCTTAAGAGCCATTTCTTTAGATATTATGTGATAATTAACTACCATAAATTCAACCATTAAAGCAAAATCATAAAGGGGCTGAAGGATTGTTTTGATGAATTCCAATCGTCAGGTACAGTTGTACATGCATGTTGCAACGCGTATAAACACTGCAGTGATCGATCTTTGGATCATAAACCTTCTACAATCCCGAATCAGCTCAGATTATTCCACCAACTTTTAAAAAGCAAACACATTCTTACAATTATAATTTTCTAACCGCCTAAACTCATGACAATTTTAAAGTACGGATTTAATAACTATAGTATACTGATCAAGTTCCCCAATGGAAGAACCACAATTACAACGCATGTATCCTGATATGATCTGATCAAATCATAATCCAAAAAAACTCTCTGACAGAAGTGTATAAACATTTTTAGCCTCATCATATCAAGCTTGTTTAAGCAAAACGGATTTATTTCAACCGTTCGATTGCAATGGATAGAGTGTACCTGAAAACCTCCATCCTTTGTTACGACTAAATATCGATCCAATCATCATTGGAAACTTTATTGTTATACTTCCATTTTTGGGTTCATCGATGGGATAGAACGATATGGTTACTCATTTCAATCTTATGCGGGCTTAGAACTACACTGTACTATGCAAGAGCTTCATGCTAACTGTAAATTAGTTTAAGAAGCCGGTTAACAATAGCACTTGCTTTATAATTATACATCTGCTAGGCTAGTTCCTTTGTTATTCAATTGAATATATTTGGATAGACATATATATGCAATTTGTGGCTTTAACTTTTAATATGGAACATCTATAATATCCAGCCTTTGGCGTAAATAGACTCAGTAAACCTAAGTTTGCAGTAGTTTCGATTTGGCAAATTATAATATATAATAATAGCAATAACCATAATGAAAATGGGTTCCTAGCAATCCAAGTCATAGAATTCTACAAGAAATAAATAGAATAAAAGTGACACAAACTTCCAAAACTTTTACAATTCTTAAATAAGCTGAGTGTTCCTGAGTACCCGATTTACAAAGTTTAATTTTAAACTTATCAAGATCCTATCAAAGTTTTTTGCTTTGATAATTTATGACCGTATTATCATACATAGTTTTTATATTTTTCCGTACTTGTTACCGACTTTTGATGCTATTGCTACTGCTAAAATTCTTTTTTTTTTAACAGTGTATTAATACCATATCACAGATGAATTAATGCAATTGATCGCGATAAATTACATAGGATGTATTCTAAGCTATTTTCTCTTCTCAATCACATACATCCATGTACAACCTAATAAAGCATTTATATTCGCGGATCCCCTGCGTGCATAGACATCAGCTAGTAATTAACAACTACACTCTATATCAGGCGAAATTTAAGCACTCAAATAATTAATAAAAAAAAAAACTACCCTGGGTAGTTTTAAGAACAATACCCTCAGGTAGCAACAACAGCTTTTAAAAACCCTGTTACGGATTTAATATTATAAAAAAAACTCATAAATATTCAACCTAAGTAATGACTGTTCTCTCCAGCAAATATTCAACCTAAGTAATGACTGTTCTCTCCAGTAATTATTAGCATTTAGAAAAAAAAAATTTCGTAGTATTATAGTATCCACACCAATGAGATACTTAAGAATTCGTGAAACTGAAAATTCAAGCAATAAATTTCAAAATGCTTGTCATACTCCACTCACTGTGGTCACTAATCTTCAGGCACGTTTATAAAGCTCTGAGCCATTGAAAGAATCCATGAAGATATATATGGCTATGATTAATTTGATAGAGTCTGAATATGGATTTCCACGTTGAAAAAACTTTGACCATGCTTGAATCGATTTATACCTCTTCTCTTCTATAAGAAGATAATTGGTTTGCTCCATCATCACATTGTAATTATGGATATTATTTGTATACTATATACATATGTATAGTATAAGCTTAAATGTCATCACACAGAAACCTCCCAGACTGGTGTACCTGAGCATCAAATACTTGGAACCTTTGTTTACAAAAAAACAAGCTTTTTTTCCTATAATACTCAACCCCTTTTTTCCATAATTGATCGAGAAAGAGAGATCATCATCGCGATCGATCCTAATAAATCGATCCACATAAATCTTCAGATCTATGAGATTTCGATTCCGCGCGCGTTGCTGATACCACTATATTTATATATAGTTATAATTCTTAGGATCCCTGCACGACACACTACAAAGCTATTGTGTACAGTATATGTTAGCGTGTTATAGCATATTAAGGCGCACTTTCTTCTTTTCCATGAACTTCTTAAAGCAGTTCTGTTTTCAATAAATTATAAACTACACTGTACTTGGATATACTTTTATCTACGTACAGAAAAGTATGAAATCATTGTAAAATTTTCTCTAATTAGAATCTAAAATGATATTAAGGGGTGCTGTATTGTGTATTAATCGAGAATGAGAGAAATTGACCCAAGTATAATTAAAAACGAATAACCACCGAGTTTTAATAACCTTGGCCATATACCACCTCTATAGATATATATATTAATTGCAGGATTGTGTCAACTATACAAAGCTATATCTTATTCCCCACCCCCAAATACCATGCTTGATAATGTACAAAGTTTAGATAAATATATGTAGTTTAAATTGGTAGCACTATATATATATAGATTGATTGTATCTGCTCCCATGGCAGTAAGAACTGAATTTAAAAACCCCCCGGGGCCTTGATAATTTAGATGCGAGATATTGTGCAGGCACGTAAGAAACTTTGCATCATGATTCAAAAAAGACGCATCATCAATCGTGTCAAGGATCACTAAATTGCAGGTGTCAAAAAAAGTAGGGGCAACAAATTGGTGTCTGACACAGCTGGGGGCAGGCGTGGGGATCCCTCGAGAACGCAGAATTCTTAAGCAATCGGTAATTTAAGCTGGTGCAAGGGTTGGTGCAGTTAGCCGTTGGTGCATATTTCTAAGCCCTTTAACAATAAAGATAATGTGTGCAGAAATATTAAGAACTCGTCATACCATATGTATTATACTATAATGTTTGTACAAAGCTCGTAATAAAACATCCATAACCATGTGCATGCACTAGTTTTGAAATCGCATGATAATTTATAATTAATTGCAATTGTTATGATAAATCTAGTGACCCTTGATCATTCAAAACATAAACCAATTAGTTAAACCTGGTATGAAAGAAACCAATTGAGGCTTATAATAGTTCAGTGTACGCGTAACAGCCTCTACTTTGATATAACAAGTGCAGGAAAGGGTGCTATAATTGTGGGTATACTATAATAATAAATGATCATCGACAGAGTTCCTTGAAAACTATCGAGTGGAATTTGCACATCCTTACACAGTTAAATTATACAAAATAGTTTCTAAACTGCAAGCTTTAAGATGTACCTATAGTATAATTAAAGAAGAGGATGAGACAATAATATACCAGTTCTACGTATTCTTGCTAGAGCTACAATAGGCTGTGCCTTGCACTACTAAGATTATTATAAAATTTGTTCAAGCATGGTGCCTTATCATAACAATATCCAACTGTTAAACACGCTTTAATACCAGCAGAAAGTCTTGTCAGGGACGACCTGATCTATTCTTCACTGTATTAGTATAGTAATAATAGTCATCAATAGCGTAAGAATTCAAGCTTTTATCACATCAATCGAGGAACAGAAAAAAGATGACGATCAGTTTTACAATTTTTTGAACAACTTAAGTTGAATAATAATTCGCGATCGATCTTCATACCTTCTTAACCTTAGTAATAATCTATTTTGATATTTTTACTTTTGTGAGAACGTTATATTTACTATAGGTAATAGAATAAACCCATGTTTTTTATTATAATCTTACGCCATCATTCTCACCATCATCACAATTCACCCACTCTATTATAAACGAATAAATTGAGAATATTAAGAACAAATTTGGATATAAAAGAACTCCAATTCCTCACTCTCCCATTCTTTTTTTTTTTTTTTCTTCATTAAATACAATAGTTCAAATCAGAACAAGTCTAACTTTTATTCACTCTTTTATTGTACAAATACACACATACAAAAAATAATAACAATGAAATTTTCAATCTTATGTTTAATTGCTTCAACTGTTTTAGCTGCTCCAGCTCCAGCTAATGACCAAAAGGTATCTCATGGTGACAATGGTGGTGTTGGTGGTAACGGTGGTGGTTCTGGCCGAGGTGGTGATTCATTATTAATTGGTGGATCATCAGGTTCAGGTGGTAATGGTGGTAACGCCGGTGGTGTTAAAAATACCAACTCTGCTAAAAACGCTCAAGAAGAAAACTCTGGTTCCTTAATTGGATCAGTTTTAAAACGAGCTGATAACAGTGAATTATCCCATGGTGATGAAGGTGGTGTTGGTGGTAATGGTGGTGGTGGTGCTGATGATTCAGATTCCCAAGACCAAGACTCTTCAAGTAAAGGTGGTTTATTAGGTGGTTTATTAAAACGTGCTGATAACAGTGAATTATCCCATGGTGACAACGGTGGTGTTGGTGGTAACGGTGGTGGTGCTGATGAAGAAGACCAACAAGAAGATGACTCCAAACATGGTTTATTAGGTGGGTTATTAAAACGAGGTGGTAATGGTGGTAACGCAGGTGGTGTTACCAGTACCAATGCTGAACATGATAAAGTTCCAGAAGACAATTTATTAGGTCATTTGTTAAAACGAGGTGGTAATGGGGGTAACGCAGGCGGTCTAACCAATACTAATGCTGAAGATGACAAAGTCCCAAAAGATAACTTATTAGGTCATTTGTTAAAACGAGCTGATGATAAGACTGTTTCTCATGGTGACAATGGTGGTGTTGGTGGTAACGGTGGTGGTTCTGGCCGAGGTGGTGACAGTTTATTGATTGGTGGTTCATCTGGCTCTGGTGGTAACGGTGGTGATGCTGGTGGTGTTGGAAACACCAATGCTCACGGCAATGCTCAACAACAAGACACCGGTTCTTTGATTGGTAAATTGTTGTAAGTTTTTCATCATTGCACATACCTTAATAACTACTACCTCCTGAATGACTTATTGAAAATTTTATGATTATTATATATACCTCTTTTGATTCTTAATGTTTTTTATATATTTAGTGTAAACATTGTTTTTTTATTTATACATATATTAATTAATTCTGCATATTTTATTTAATTTTTCGTTTTCTCTATGGTGTAGTTTGTTGCAGAATTTAGTTCGCTATAGTTTTAAAAACTCTTATAAGCGCTGCAGAGTTTGAACGCACACAATTGTGTCAGCAATTACCTAATAAACGGTGAATAGCTGTTTTAATTGGTTTATCACGCTTTTATTTGACCAAATTCGAGCCTTTTATTAACTAAAGAGTTCAGTCAGCTGCTAAAATTGAGCTATACCAGCCATAATTGTATACACCCAACTATAGAACATATACTTGTAAGTCGAAGTGATACTAATCTATAAGGTCTACATATGATATTGACATTTTCAACACCAGTGAATTAATGATACCAATTCTGTACGTATCGTCTACTGAAAGCCTGAATCGCATGTTTTAGGATTTCGCTACACAATTGTTTCACAAAATTGAATTGTTATCCTATTTGATATTTTGTGGTTATAATCAATGACTACAATCATGATCATGAACCATGGTCATTAATGTTTTTATATTATTAATGGGCTATTTAATGGCGATGTTTATATTGAAGAAATGAAATATAAATATAAGACCATTTTCTTTAGAAATTATATATCTTTTTAATCGATTTAATATTCTAAGTCTTATTATTACTACATTGCAATATTAATAAACCTCGAATTTTCTCAAAAATGATGTCAAATCATAGAACATATACTACGTCGCACAACACTCTCGGTAGCCCGACCGAGGAGAATAGCTATTATCTATCTAATCTGTATACTAATTAACAATATATATATTTTTTATTTTAATAAGGCTTCTGTGAGATTGAATATGACTCCGCATAAGTTTAAAAAAACCAAAAGTTCTAATTTAAAATATGTAAAGTTGAATTATTTTATCTTATTATTTGTCTTTAAAAAATTGATGTGCAGTTTCGTCTATAGGTAGTTGTTATTAAAGGTTCTAATATATAAATAGGCTCTTCAAGATAAAATTCTTATGACATACACATACCTCGCATATATATATGGTGAACGCGTATACACAGATTAACAAGTCCTTGAGAGTTTGACAAAGTCGTAACTGATTGAAACTAAAGAAACAAATTAGCTATAGGGATAATGTTAATATAAAATGTCGCTTTTCATCTAGCTATAGCTATATTCAACTTCAGATTTTCTTTGCACGTTTGTCGACCTCTATAGCGTACGTGCACTAGCTACTATAGCCTAGAGTATACTAAGCGTGACTATAAAACTTGATTATACTTTGCACCAAAGATAGAATCTGTTGACGTGTACTTCTATATGGCGAATTGAAACTCTGGTTCATGACCCAGGTTTAGCGCTATAATTAATCAAAGTTAGGTAGATATATTGTGGAACAAAAAGTACTTTATTTAATTAAAATCAATAGTACTTTCTCTAATAACTAATTAAAGTAGAACTTTAAACAAGCATCAATAACCAATCATGATGAATTGTAAATTGGTGTACACTTTTCACCAACACAAACACTAGCAGGTGTAGTACCCTTAGAAGTCAAATCTCACATCTCAAGACTAATATATTGAATGCATGCAGAAATTAAAACACATTATAAGTTTAAGTGATTTGATGAAAGTCTCATCCGAAATTCGGCCGATATTCTTGCAATTGTCGCGATTTCGGAGCTTAATTAACTTGAGTGTAACGAGCTATTCATGCTCAACAGCGTAGATCCATTAATAGCTTATTGAGATCAATAGATTAATCTGATAAGATTAGATCGATCTAACCCTTTTCAGATAACTTAGCCCACTTTTTACCATTCTTATTGCAATAATATTAGTAGAGTTAATTAATTAGTCATCCTACATTGCGCCTCGCATTAATTTAGTCTATATAATATAACCTTGAATTATAAAAATTGATTGATTAGATAGACTGAAATCATCTTGTACTTTAATAGGTATCTGACACGGTATGGGTATAGAAATTTGAAACGTTCCTAATATAGTCATGTCAGATGTTTGAACGGTTTATACTCAAAACTAAAAATTAATTTGACTGTAAATGTTTTATGGATTATTATCTTAGTACGTTCAAGGTGCATGTATACACAACAGCCCCTCCGTGAATAAATAGATTTAACATTTATTCGTGGATAATTAGATTCATGCATGAATTGATTAATATTTATGGGAAAACTACAGTAAATATAGTATCAAATACAAATCTACAATAGTTTACGTACTGTATAGTTGAGGTGAAGCACCAATGTAATGAATTTTTGAATCTCAATGCTATAGCAGGATAAGTAAACTTTACAGATATATCAATTGCTTACTCATCTCATTCTAGAATCTTTTCACTTTTTTTCGTCAAACCTGGATCATGAATTTTTTAAATGAAAAAATTTTCACCGGATATGGATTATCTAAAAAATCTAATCAACTCCAGAACCGCTAACAAACTCAAACAATAACATAACTATTCTGCAATAATATGCGTGTTCAGGCGCGAGCGAGCACCCTGTTTCAGCTAGCTCCCATGTTTAACCTGGGTCTATCCTGATCGGATATTAAATTTGTAACTCTACTCTAAGCTTTAGATGTGAAAATTTTTTATCTTGATAATCTACAGCCTATAACCGATCACTCATTTAAATACTACTACTACTGTATAGTGAAATATTTCTTATTGGTTCTACCAGGGTAGTGGCCATGCATTGCAACTTTTTTTATTTTTTGATCAGATAAGTTTCAGGATTATTTCATTACAAATTCATCGATCATTACATAGCCACCCATGGCTCTGGAATTGTATTAAACTGCATACAGATCATTACAATCATCAATTGCTATCATAAAGGTTTCTGGTACACTTTTAACTGGGTGTGCGCTTTGTAATAGTGCTATACCATGGTAGTTAGCTAGATTGAATTTTTTCCCCCAAAGTTTATCAATCATAATGGGAAGTAATATAAGAATTAATTTGATAATAGTATTAACCTAAATCCTAAAAACTGTAAATTTGATCTTATAAACTGTTATGAAAGAGTAAAATAGTTCATTTTAAAGCAGCTGCTAATTAATTAATAAAAAAAAAAAATCCACTTTTGGTAAATAAATCAATTTGATTGGCTAGTATATATATATGTATACTTATACTCTTAAGACGCCCGGCTTTAACCTCAGTTGAATTATGTAACAATGAATAGCAAATCCAATTGATTCCATATGGCAACAGCTGGCTAGGATGCTTACTAAAATCATGCATGGCCAAGCCATCTATAATATCATGCAACGAATTCGAATCAGAATATCAGACTGACTGAGCCTGAGGGCTCAGAACTACAACCTTCAGGTATAGTTTGAGCCCATGAGCCCAAAAAAGCTGACAATTTTGTTATTACATGGATATATGAAAATAATCCGTCTTTATTAACTCCAATATTAGTCCATATCATTTAGATGGATAGCATATACCCGTATCAGATTGCTAGAAATCAGGCGTTATGGATAATACCGTATAATACTCTTTTAAATATACCGCTCCATGGAATCATGCATGGGTAATTGGCATCTATAGAGCTAAGGTGCTGTACACACTGATTATATAACAAGTGAGGATAATATGTTTCACAACCAATTAATTTGATTTTATACGCTTTGAATCTTAATAAGAATTGATTAATCAAGCCGTCGGATCTTAATCAAAATCTCGGATCGAGCAGAGTTATTAAGATACTAGAGTGTCCACGCATGCATGTATATTTGTGGACCATGGCAAGCTAGAAGCTCCTATAAACCATTATCCGAATGGTGAGCTAGCTACCCGATCGCAACCCTATTTATTATCATGATAGTACAAAGGATATATCGCACATGGTATACTATTAGTCAAGTTACTTCCTTGGTAACTATAAGCTATCCCGTAGTTAAAATTGTTTCTAGAACGTACAATGTAGTTGTACGTGTTATTTCTATGAAGCAGTTAAAAATCCGTTGACAGAATTGTTGAATTATTGAGAAACTTTTATAGAAAAATCTCTCACTGTAGAAAATTTCACTTTAAATTTATATGCTATATATAAGTCTATATCCATATGAGATAGCTACAACAAATCATTGGTACAAAGTTAAAACCTGAGTTGTTGAATACGTAAGTTTATATTCTGAAAACTCACTATTAATATTAATTAATTGATTCTTTATATCTATTATGCAAGATAGTTACTAGCTTAGCTAGTATACACTACAATAATGCAACAACAGAACTCGACAATAGAGGCTATTATTTAATAAATCTATGCATTTATTCTGAAAATTAAACCAAGTGTATGCTGGAACCAAATATTCTATTACTTAATGCCATGGATGGCTGAATTGATTGGTTCACACTAAGAAACTGCTCAAAAAATGCATACAAACGTGTCAACTCGCACTACTCTAGCTCTTAAATCATTGCACCGTGTAACTAGTCTTACCATTCATACATATTAATCAAACCAATGCACAATTAAATAATCTAATAGGTACCTTGGTAATCCAGTCTGATTGTCTGATTCATTTCTTTGTAAAAGCTTTAACCACCTATTGTGAACCAGAAAAAGCTTTAAAATGCACCAAGTAGAAAGCCGATCAATTTCAACCCTATAGACAACTTTGGACTGAATAAAGGTTGGGCTATGTGGATCCTTTTTTTTCTCCTAAGAACTATAGTATCCTGTATACTTATAAGATCAATCAGATAAAAACGAGCATAGCGAGGCGTTAATAACCTTTAGCCAAGACAATTAATACCCTTCAAGCCCATGCGCTATAGATATTATATATGAGAAATTCCAAAAAATTTCATCCTAAAACATGCACATCAAACAGGTAAAAATGCTAATAGTACAACTTTTATTGGCTAAATAATCCCCTCCAAAAAGCTGTATAAACAAACTACTCCGCATTAGGCAATTTTCATTGCCGATCATTAAAATAGATTGATTTGATTGATTGATCAGATAATTCCCAGCGCTGCCATGGTCAATTCCGACATCGGGGTCATTTTTTATCCAACACTTAAGCTTGTGTAGCTCACGCAAGAGGGAGGAGGGGGTGGATGAGTTAATGTGTGGTGAGCATTTTTTTTAAATTTTTTCTTTCTCAAATCTCCCAATCAGATAAAAACAAGCCAATCAGATAAAAATTTTCTTTTTTAATCTTATAAAAATAAACGCTTTTTCCTCAATTTTATTTTGCATCTTTTGTTTTATCTTTTTAATCTTTTGAACGCTTTTTCACCTAAATTTATAAAATTCAAAATAAACAATGAGTACAGTAAAGAAACCACTTGCACCTAACAAGGTTGTTAAAAAGCCAATAGTAGCTGCTGCTCCTTCAACAAATATTACTACCAATGCACCAATCACATTAACCACATCGAAAAAATGGGTGGTGCCACCTCGACCAAAACCTGGTAGAAAACCATCAGTTGATACACCACCTTCCAAAAGAAAGGCACAAAATCGTGCAGCTCAACGAGCGTTCAGAGAACGAAGAGCTGCTAGAGTTAATGAATTAGAAGATGAATTGAATCAAATGCAAAAAGAACGTGATGAACGTGAAGCAAGATTACAAGCACAATTGGACCAAATTATGAAAGATAATGAGTTATTGAAAAAGAGTTTATCAAACTTAGAAACTAATCAACAAAATTCACAACCTTCACCACCACCACAACAACAACAACAACGTTCACAGGCAAATTCCAATACCAGTATTAGTGCACCTACAGAAAAACCTGTTAGTAGATTTTATGAAATTAATAGTAATGGACCATCATTAGCAGATTTAGATAGAGCATTGGAAGAAAAATTACCAGTAAATGATGGTAATGAAGCTGATCATAGTGAATTTGAAGAAGAAGATGATGATGATAAATGTGGGTTCTGTATCAAGGATAGTTGTTTATGTGAGAAAGCAGGATTAAAAGAACCAAAGCAAAAGAAATATCAAGTTAATACACCACCAAGAAGAAATTCTGCAATAATGGAAATTGATTTCACTCAATTATATTCCAAAAAATCTGCAAAAAAGTGTTGTGGTTATTGTAATAAATCACCATGTGGATGTACGAATTTTGAAAAATCTATTCGATTACCACCATTAACAAGTTTACCTTCACCACCTCCATCATCGAGTGAACCATCTAGTCCTGGACCTGAAAATACAAAATTCAAATTACCAACTTTACACCCAAATATTTTACCACCAATTAATGCTCCAGTATATGAATGTACTGGCCAACCAGGTAATTGTATGCAATGTCAATCAGATCCAATGAGTACATTATTTTGTACCACTCTAGCTTCACAGGCTAAAATGTCTACTAACCCAAATGGTACTTTTATTCCTATAAGTGCTGCTTATCAAACTTTATCAAGACATGAATATTTCAATCGTGCGGATATTGGTCAAGTTGTTGGTGAGTTACAAACTCGGGGTGGTCAGGTTGAAGTTACTTCAATTGCTAACGTATTAAGACAATTGGATCGTAGATTATACGATTAAAGCTACTTGCGAAAAAAAAAAAAAAGTATGTATGAGTGTATGAATGTATTTATTTATTAATTTGAAAATTTTTTTTTTAAACTATGAATTATTAAGTCTAATAGTATAATCAGGACCACTCTTTGTAATATATCTAACCCAAGGATAAGATTGATATTGTAATTTAGGTTCAATGATTTTCAAATATCGAACTTGAATACCAGAAGTTGTAAAATAAGGAATAGTAAAATTAACTTGAATTGGTCTTTTTAATTTTGTGATATCGTCAGTTTGTTGAACACTTGGTAATCCCAACTCAGCTCTCATTGAAAATTCTCTTGAACCACCAAATTGTTTAATTTTCCATATAATAGAACTTTTTTCTGGATGCCATTTAACACCACCAGCACTAGTTTTAAATTTTGGACTATCGGCATCATCTGGTACAGGAATTTCAATTTCAACATTATTTGCACTACTTCTTTTTTTAAATTGTGCTCTTGCTCTTGCTAAAATTTCAATTCTTGAACTGCCATGGTTTATAATTTTACAATCTACCCAAATTAATGGTTTAACATTTGTATTTAATCTATAACTCATTAATTCAAATTCTCCATCTGGTGGGATAAAACTAATGGTTCTATCATTTTCAAATCTTGATAATCTAACACATTGATGGAATTTTACATCTTCCATTTCAATTGCTTTACCATTTGATGCTCTTTGACCTGTTGTATTTGATTGATGATCAAAAATTACTTTATCATTTAATCCTAATCTTAATTCTGGCATCCCACTTAAATAACATTTCATTTGAACACTACCTAAAATTTCACTTCTAATAACTTGACCATTTGGACTAACTAACATATTAACTGATTCAACAACATCCAAAAATGCTTCATTTTTCCTATAATTTATACCTTCACCACGCCATGATACAGCATTTGTAACTGCTACTGGTGGTCTTGCTTGAACATCAATTGCATGTGATTCTTGTGTAATATATTCTTGTAAAATCTTAGTATCTGTTGTTTGAGGATATCCATAATCCATCATTTCATCTAATAATTCATATATAATAACAAAATTATCTCTAATCGATTCTTCCTCTAGTACTTTAAAATATTCTGTTAATACTTTAACAACTTTATGCAAAAATAATAAAATCTCAGTAGCATTACTATTTCTTTTGGTTAATGCTAATAAATACAAGTTATTATGTGTAATATATAAATAATTTACCCCTTCATGAGAAAAACATGGTGGTACTGCTGATGATTCTTCTTCTGCTTCTAGTAATAATATTGGGAATTTTTCAACTGCACTCATTGGAATATCTCCTCTATAATTCCTTGCCAGAAGAGGTTTCCCTTTTAGGTCTAAGAAAAACACTGCACTAGCCATGGTATTCTATTGTGTTTGATGTGCTGTGGGTGTGGGTGTGTGCAATGTGTGCAATGTGTGCAGTGTGTGTAGTGTTGATGTATTTAATGTGTTGATAAGG
Organism: Blastobotrys buckinghamii (nom. inval.); assembly: GCA_030579975.1. Classification (NCBI taxonomy): domain Eukaryota; kingdom Fungi; phylum Ascomycota; class Dipodascomycetes; order Dipodascales; family Trichomonascaceae; genus Blastobotrys; species Blastobotrys buckinghamii (nom. inval.). The sequence goes on from JAKTSB010000343.1 coordinate 14,203, forward strand.
TTAAATATTGTCGTGTTCTTTAATTTGCTAGTGTTGTTGAAAAAAAAATTTGTTTTACAAGTATTCAGCCCTGATTCTAGGAACAAAACCTCCCCGCTAACCAAGCTTGAGTAGTCCCCGATTCAAAGAAAAAAAAAAAAAAAAAAACTCCGACAAAATCATTCATTAAATCACCAATAGGCAATAGCTAGGAAGGATGGAACCAACTGACCAAGTATTGAACTTGTTGAAACAGTTATCAGATCAACAGAAAAAGTTGGAACCACCAGATGTTACTCAAATTGTTGATTATAAAAGTGCATTAAAATATGTAGTGCATCATTTATCAAAAGATGAAAATAAACTGAAAGAAATTAAAGCAATGATTGATGATCAGTATTATAATGAACTGAAATGGAGTAAAGATAGGTTAACATTGATAAATAGACAAAAAAATTCAACTCAAGATTCCCAAGAATTTAATAGATTATTTGCAATGTTCAGTAATAAAGAAACCACCTCTAGTAGTACAACAGATGATAAAAGAGAAGTTCAAGCTAAAAGAGAGTTGGAAAATTATGATTTGAAGATTTATAAATGGATGATTGATTTATCTCAACGACAAAGGCAGGTGTTGTATGAGTTACAAGTACCATTGTTCTGTATTAAAGAAGGTGTGGGCAGACCAAGTGATTTGGATCAAGATAGACAAAAATTGTTGGATTTTTTATACAATCTGGCTACCTAGTTATAAAAGTTTGTTATTCAGTTTCGTTGATTTTTGTGATTTTATGATATCTGGTGAGAAGGTTACATGAGATACTTGTACAACGTTTAAGTTGTTACTCCTTTAATTAACACTGATGATGATGTCTGGATATCGATTTGATTCCAGAATCCAAAGAGATAACGGAAACCCGATTTGATTATGTAATGTTCACCTGCTTTATCGGCATAAACTGCGCAAACTATTACTCTTACATGGATGTAAGGGTATTCACACTACTAAACCAATGAGAATTAATGATAAGTAGCCATAGGGGAATTTTATGGTTTGAGGGTCAGCTAAGGTTATAGAGAATAATCAATTTTTGATATTGATGGTATAACTCAAAAAGGATTATTCAAATACACAAACAAATCTGCATATGTAACCTAAATGTTTAAATTGATCGTGGTATGTACAAAAATCTGCTCAACTTAGTTAGGTTAGAATATATCGTCTATCTGAATATAAATACTAATGTTGTTTTTTTTAGTTCTTAGTTGGAGACTCAAGCAGCTCTTAGACTTGTATAGAACCGCAGACGTTTCGATATTTTGAAGTTAGAACAGTAGTTGCTGAAGGTACCTTATAATTGTTCAATTAAGGTCATATCATAAGGCATGTAATACCATTGAATCGTATGTTGCTAAATTCACAACTGCATCTAGTTTATTAATACGTAAACATGCATGGTCATGGCAGCCATGGTGCACATGTGTATGGTAAATATTAACATGTAGTTGTAATAAGCATATATATGTATTCCTGCCATGAGTGTTCGACTAAACTATATTCAATGCGAGTATACTAATTAATTGTTATTGTATCGATCGGTATATATATTCAATGTGTACATACTGCAATTGCAACAAAATATCAAGATATCTATCTTATGATATCAAATTTAAATTTGTATATCGACTGCTTCGTAATATTATTTGCAATGCTATAACATAACTATATAACTATAGCTAACAAATAAAATGCCATTCGAACAAATCAACATTGCACCCATATGATAGCCAAAGTATTTTTTAACCATCCAGCCCTTTCACCTAATAAACTCAAGAGGCTTAAGCACTTAAAAAAAGCCAATTATTAACGCAGTAAAAAAAAAATAAACACACACCAATATTCTCAAGTATGTGTAACGATTAAAAAACGGTCACAACGCTTTCATTACATCTCTTTAAATTTACCCCACGTTGAAGTTAACTTGCATCGGATGCATTTTGGTGGGTTTTTGTGCCGAGCATTACCTCAATCAGGATTACCTCAATCAGGATTAAGGCGGAATACCGAGATATATTCTAGGCATGACAAGGCTTCAATGATGGTGCGCTACAAGTTTCACAGCATAACAGATCACAGTATTATAATCATACACGCTCCATCAATTGTAGTTCTATTATTATTCTAACTCCACTTTTGCAACCATCCTTTACAACTTGCTCAACAAATTGGCAACGATTCTGATTAACATTCAACGATATATTGAAAGAGATTATAACAGCATAGTCATAGAAGTAGATACATTGAGTTTATAGAGAATAGACCCACTGAGTATCAGGAATTAAGATTTACAACTATTGCATAAATACCTAAGATAATACTACAGAATAAAACGAGAATAAAAAAATAAAGGAACAAAATGGATATCAGTAATATTAAAGAAATTAAACTACCACCTGCTCAAGATCATAGGGAAGAGCAAGTCACCATAGAATCAACCATAAACCCATCAATCAAAATTGAAGGGACATTAACCATCCCATCTACTTCAACAACTGTATTACCTGGATGTAGAGTAGTTGTTTTGGCTCATGGTTGGGGAAATACTAAAGATGATGCTTTTCAACCAGATTTGGCTACTGCAATTACTAGAAACGAACATTTAATGACTTTTAGATTCAATTTTAGAGCTAATAACTCACCAAATAAACAAGCAACAGTTGAAGAATATGTTGAAGATTTGGATATTGTTATTAAAGAATTTTTAACTGGAGAAAAACGATTAAATGTTGCAGGGATTGTTGGACATTCATTAGGATTAGGAATGGTAATTGAATGGGCATCAAGACAAACCAATATTAGAATTCCAACAATTGTTAATTGTAGTGGACCATTTTTCATCCCTGGTGCAATGAAATCTCAAATTTTAAAACATTCACCAAATGCCGAAAAAGATGGATATTTTGAACAACAACTACCAACTGGTGATAAACTTACTGTACCATTTGGATTAGTTACGGCAATGGACCATGTAGATAGTTCAAAAGTTGGGAACTTGGAAAAATTAGAAATGTTAAGTGTTTACGGCTTAGATGATGGTAAAGATCGGATCCATTTTGGTGAATTATATAATGATATTTTAAAAGGTAAACATACCTTAAGATTAATTGCAAATGGTGATCATAATTTACAAGTTGATCAAGGGTTTGAAAAGGCTGTTAAAATTATAAGTGAATGGTTTTCATCATTATCTGAACGGGAACGATTTATGAATGATAATAAATATGTTGGATTTATTAATAGATGGAAAAATGTTGAAGGTGTATCGAATTTAAGAGATATTGGAGGTTATAAAACTTTAGACAACAAATATGTTAAACCATGTTTATTATATCGAGGTGCAAATCCTGCAACTGCAACTGAATTTGGTCAGAAAGAATTATCAAGATTAAAAATTTCTACAATTGTTGATTTAAGATCAAATAAAGAACTATCAAAGGCACCATCAGCTTCATTCCCAACTATTAAAACTTTACATTGTCCAATTTTTGGGGAAGCTGAATGGAATGCTGAAACAATGAGAAACCAACGTGAAGCAATGAAAGATCCAATTCAAGGGTTTTTGCTCATGTACAAATCTATTTTAAGTCAAGCTGGTGAAGCTTATAGTATCATTGTTAGAGAATTGTTGAATAATAGTCAAAATCCATTGATTTTCCATTGTAGTGCAGGTAAAGATCGTACTGGGATGTTTGGGTTATTGGTTATGTTATTATTGAATGTTGATCATCATACTATTTGTCATGAATACGAATTAACTAGTGAAGGTTTGTTAAGTGAGTTACCTAGATTGCATAGTTTGCATAAAAAAGATGGTGTTATGGAAGAATTAAGTGAAGAGAAAAAGAAATATATGGCTACTATGTGTTTGAGTAGGTATGAAAGTTGTATGAATGTTATTGAATATTTAAGTGATGAATATGGTAGTGCTTACAACTGGTTTAAGAATGTTGGTGGATTATCTGATGAAGAGATTCAAAGATTTATTGATATTATGACTATTGATGATTTGGAACGATATTGGTCACCAAGATTATAGTTGTTTCAGCTGCAGTGAGATGGATTCTGCAGTGGTATGTTGGATTTATATAGAAATATAGCTTTTGCATTTATCCATTTTAAGGATGGTAATTTAAGATTAAATAACTCTTTTAGTTGAAATAGAAATTATAAATAACTCTCAGTTGAAACAGAAGTTATATAACAACCAACTGGGCTAGATACCAGAAGCTTACTATATTCAGACTTGTAATAATAATAGTAATCAAATTTAAAGCATAAAACACTCACTACTTAAGAAATTATGCTTCGTATAAACCACTTTGTAAATAATTCACAACCAACTCAATAACCATAAGTGTATTGAAAAACTACAATCAATCATGATTGACGTATAAATTGCTGATAATTGAATTAACTTGAAACTATTTGGCAAAAAAGCTAAGTAAATTATTCTTAAATAGTTTACATGCTCTTTTTGGTCCATGAATATTTGTTGAATTAATAACAGCATTGAAAATTTTGTTTTTCTATTTATACATTAATTGTTTTTGATCAGATTTGGCTAGAGCTGTATCAACAATATTACACCATCACCTAGTGAAGTCATTTCTTTAAGATGAAGTTCTCTACCTAGACTGCCTTATTCAAGGAGCCGATTGAGTCACCTGAGCCATTCAGGGTATTAAGTAGCTTCATCATAACACCAAAGCTTTAACGAGCCAATTTTATAAGTTAATATTATTGTCAATTGATTGAGTTAGTGCCGGTAGTCGTACATAGAGCAAACGTTGCCGGGTTCTATGCTAGCGCATGGTACAACCACGGATCTAACCTTATGTTGTAATTAGCTAGCTACTGTAACTACAAGTACTCGCCCGTGTAAGTATGCGCTCAGGCACCTGAAAAATGTCCAAAATTGGCAAGTAAGTTTTTATTATTAGTTACACTAACTGTAGCACCGCTATCTAGAATTAAAAAAAATCTTGTGAATTGTTAGTATTTGCAAAAACTTTTTGGGGAGTAACATACCAAT